>PVKH010000545.1:0-36704 GCA_004027955.1 Chaetophractus vellerosus
CCCTGCCCGTGGCGGCTTTTGCCCTGTCCGTGGCAGCTTTTTGCCCTGCCCACGGCGGCTCCGGCCCGCCCATGGCGGCTTGCCATTCTCAAGGCGGTCTGCCCGCTAGGAGAGGTCCCCGGGAACCGAACCCAGGGCCTCCCATGTGGTTTCCCAGCGAGCTCTTTATCCACTGAGCTATCTAGCCGGGCCCTCTTTTGCATTTGTATTTCTAAAAAAGTAGTACCTTCAAAGCAATCTAAGCCTTTTCTATCAAGCACCTCACAATTTTTCCAGCATCTACGCATAACCCAATTCCAAAGCCATTTCCAAATTTTTGGTATTTGTAATAGAAGCACCCACTTTCCTGCTACCCAAATTCATTTTACTTTCCCAGGCTGATGAAAGCACATGGAATGGACCTAGAAAATACCCAAATTCAGACGGCATCAAGGTCATGCTTTCTCCCCAAGTCTGGCTGTTCATGATCCTTTTTTCCTCTAACACATGACAAGACACATGGCAGCATCTGCTGGTCTGTCCATTCTTTCCCAGTTTTCTTTGATTTGTCCATGCTCCCTCTCTGTCTCTCTCCCTCCATTCTGTTTATGTATAATTCCAGTAATAGAATAAGTCTCATCCTGAATGAGGTGAATTACATATTAATTGAATAGCCTCATCAAAATATGCTACTTACAGTTGGTTTACACCCACAGAAGTAGGTTAGATTTAAGAACATGTGTTTTTTTTTTGGGGGGGATGGGTACATTTAGCTTCCATCTATCACACAGGCATTAAAATATCAACTTATATTTTTGTGCCAATTTCTAATGCCTCCATGATAAACATTATTCACTTGCTTTAATACTAGAATTATCTAGGGAATTTTTATGTAAAATTATTTATGGAAGTATGATATGCATGCATAGTTCATCTAACAGAAGTGAACAGCTTGATGCATATTCAAAAATTAAAGATGTCCTTATGACCAATACTCAGATACTATAGGACTTTCATCTTCCTCGCAATCCTGGCTCTGAGGTTTTAATTTTTGTCTGATATCTGATAATTTTCATTTCCTGTTTTCAAGCTTGACTGTCTATTATCATTATTTTAAATTTTATTATTATATTCAAAGTTTTTTCATATGTGTGAAATGAAATGATGGGGTGTTTGCTATATAAGTTTAGGCCATAACATTGAGCAAATATCCCTTTTCCCTTCACACAAATACTGTTTGTTGTCTTGCTGATCCTCAGAAAACCAGTTCCAATTTACATCTCCAAATGTTTGTATGTGGCTGCAGATTTTTGCAAAAAATCATGTCTTAGCACACTTGAAATCTTATGAACCTACAGAGCTTCTTGCTCCATCAATTTTGGAATTCCTTGAAACTTTGGGTGAGAGACAACCTCCATCAACACCATACTGTAGCCTGGGACTGTTCTCAAATGTCAATAGCCATGGGAGAAGGATGGGCCTGTGGGTTTTTTCTGGTGAACCTCATCTTTCCCAAAAAGGGACACAGTGTAGCTCATCTTAAAATTTTAATAATCCTGACATATGTCTCACCCCAGAAGGGATGAGGCCTGAAAAAGCTGCCGAGTATTATCAGGTTCCACTGTTGCATGTAGTCTGCAAGCATGGATCTCTATTATATTATCACTTATTCCCTTTTATTTCCTTTAAATTTTTAAAAGATAATATGGAAGGTTGAGTTCTTAAGCCACTACACTCAGAAAATAGTTACATTGTTAAGTTTTATTTTCTTAAAGTCCACACTTCCTCATGGTTAATTGAAAATAGAACATTTGGGAAAATGAAGCATTCCATTTTTGCCCATTTGATACATTTATATAATTAATATATTATCTTGATTTATACTTAAAAATAATAAGTTGAGTTTATATTTTGTTATATCTTTTCTATTTCTCTTGTAAGTAATCATTCTTTTAAAGGATTGAGTGAATTTCAGAACCATCAATTTGATAATAAATAAAATTCTGCTCAATGTAATTAAAACACCATTCTGAAAATGATTATCAGTACTTTACCATAAACTTTTAAATTTTGGTTTAAATATTTTTGAAGCTTGAGAAAAATTATATAGTATTTTTCTGATTGCAACAAAACTGTTTTTTTTTAAGGCTTATTTAATTTATTTATTTCTATCCACATTGTTTGCACTCCTTGACTATTTGTCTTCCTTTCAGGAGGCACCAGGAACTGAACCTGGGGCCTCCCACGTGGAAGGAAGGTGCCCACTCACCTAAGCCATCTCTGCTCCCTGTATTGTTGTGTCTTTCATTACGTTTTCCTCCCCATGTCTCTTGTTGCATCATCTTGTTGTGCCATCTTGCCACATCAGCCCATCACATCAATTCTTTCTCTAGCTCATCTTTTTGAGGAACCGGAAACCTAACCCAGGACCTCTCATGTGGAAGGCAGGAGCTCAATCGTTTGAGCCACATCTGCTTGCCAACAAAAGTATTTTATTGTTAAATAACTGTTGAGAGATATTGGGTCATCTGAGCAGCTTTTTTGGTAACACACTGTAGAAGTTTGATATTGTTTATAAATTCCAAAAATAGATATTGGATTATGTTTGTGAACTGGTCTGTTCTTCTGGGCATATTAGTTTGGATTGGATTCAGAGGTTTCACTTTTACTTGATTAAATAAGGATTAAGCCTTTGATTGCACCACGTCAGTATGGCATTGAGTCCCCATCCCCTTAGCTCAACCCTTGCAGACATTGGCAGCCATCTTGTTCCAACACATGGCAAAAGACTTTGGTAAGGGAAGTAACTTATACTCTATGGCCTGGTAACTGTAAAATTCTTCCCCAAATAAATACCCTTTATAAAAGCCAACAGATTTCTGGTATTTTGCATCAGCTCCCCATTGGCTGACTAATATACATACCAATGCCAGGTCCACAGAATTTCAGGTGCTGAGGTCCAGATACCAGTATTTTTTTAAGTTCTTCAGGTTATTCTAGTGGTTAAAGAAGCCTGAAAATAACTTTTTGACTAAATGTTTTATATTATGGTATAAAAACTATTATGAATCAGAGTTTTTTAAAAGTGAGGATATTTATGGTAATGCTATGGATGTAGGGTAATGCCAAATATCAGAAAAAGATATAAGACTAATGAGGAAACACAAGAAGATTGAATTTACTTTAGGGGTTCTATGGGATTCTACTCTGACACTGAAAGTCATCAAAAGATGGACAACAGATGTACAAAAGCCATTATTTTCATGGAAACTCAACATCACTTTTAAGAATTTCCACAAAGACTGATTATTCATTGTTCTAGAAAGAGATGTACATTTCTAATAAGTAGAGTTTCTTATATACCTTTATTTAGGGAGATGGGGACAATAATCAGTGATTATTGATGGTACCCAGGCAAGCAACATGAAGAAATTCCAGCAGGCACATGGTGTTATTTGTTTATTACTGTTTGTTTAACACATTATTGTTGATAAGTGTTTATTTTAAATATGATTAATAATGTATTAAAATTTACATATAAAAAGCTAAGTTTACATTTCCAGTACTTCACTTTGGTTAGATAATAAGATGTAGAATAATGGACTTGATGGGAAATAAACATTTTCAAGACTCTACAGAACTATGACAAAATTGATTTCCATAAATATTGTAACATTGTTTATAATTATAAGTAAGTTTGAACATTTCTTTCAACTGTTAAAATTGCAATTCATTGAATAGTTGGGGTGGCAATTAAATATTGTTTGTAGTTTTTTTTAATACTGAACCAAAACAGTAAAAAATTGTATCTTCTAAATGTGTTTATATCCCAACTTATTTATTACCTGTGTGACCTTATACAAAGTTGCTGACATTTCTAAGCCTCAATTCCTGTATCTATTAAAATGCATAATATTATTATATATCTTATTAAATGTTTGTGATTATTAATTTTCAGCTTTGATTTTATAAAAGCTGTCCTAATATCTGCAAACAATTATACATGGCACCTATTTCCGTATTTATATCACTTAATATTTTTCTGCTGCACAGGTTCACCCAATCATTGGCAATCTTGTTATCTCTCCCTTCAAACTTCATCTCCTTTTTGACTATCTTTCACCTGCTCTCTCTTGCCTTGGGTATCACAATTGTCTCCTAACTTGTCTCTTTCCTTCCATTCTAGCACTTACAGTGTCTATTTTTCACACATTATCCAGATTTTTAATTTTTAAATATTGTGTCACTCTTTTGCAGAAAACCTTCTGAATGGCTTACTATTTCTTTCAGAATACATCCAAAGTTGTGAATTACTTTAAATGTACATAGGTCATCCATTAAGATTACCAACAAAGCCCCAGATACTCTGGCTCATGACCTTGTCTCTGACCAATCTTTCACTTGCTTACTCTGTTCCAGTCACACTGATACCTTATTTGTTTTTAAATATTCTTTCTCCTCACTCACGCGACTTCCTTTTTTCCAAGTTTCTGTTGAAATGTCATGATCATAGAGATGACTTCTTTGGACAACCACTCTAAAACAACATCATCCTGTCTCTTTCTTTCTACACACTCGTCTTTATTTTTTTTCTTATAGATAATGCTGTTGGACAAAATACTTTGTCTGTGCTTCTAAGATGTAATTTCTATGGGGACAGAGGATGTTTTATTTTTAGTGCTTTAAACCCCGCAGTGCACATAATTTTACCTGGCATATAGTAGGTATGCAATAGATATTTGTTGAATGTATGAAATAATACATGAATTAAATGGTAAAAACTTCCCAAACAGTGTTAAATAATACTGGTGATAGATACATTTCAGTTACTCAATTCTGCAGAGCCAAATTCCCCCATTTTCTATAAATGAAAAGAAAGGTTGAGTTAGACAGCAGTTGGAAATCTTACTTCTCTTTAGGGATAAGCAGATCCATTATGGAAGAAATATGAAAAATAAAAATTTAATTGCACAAAGTAAAATAAGCAATCTTACCACAAATCAAAGGTTAAGATTACTTCAAAATATGGAAAAATAGTAATGTAAATATTTTAATATTTTTAAAAATATGTATGTTTTTAATCATATAGGTTCTAAATGTTCAAAAGTATACTGTAAGTATCCTTTCATAATGCTTTCTTATTACATTCTCAAAAAGCAAAGGACAATTTAAAATATTGAAAAACAGATTTGATTCTCACAGGAGAATAAGTAACATTTGGCTTTCTCTGAGGTAGTTAGAAGTGAACTTCTATTATAAAAGAGATTTTTATCATTAAATTTTTAACAGGCAAAGGATGTGTACAGCTTCAAAAAGCTGATGTGATTTTAGATTCAATTTCTTTTTCCTCCTCAAATATTAAAGGTATTTGCAGATCCTTAGACCTGTTTGTCTACTTAGCCAAGTTAAATTAAAATGCAAGATGATAATCTATTGTTAGATTATTTTTCCAATATTGACAATCAGGTTCTTTTCATAATGAACTTTTCCCTGTGCTAGCTACTTCAAATCTTTTTATCCTGTACCCATAGGATTGAACATGATTATGAAAGATAAACCTTAGTAATAAAAGATGAAAAGAGGTTATGACATTCTTATTAAACAGAAAAGGCAACTTCTTTTGACTCTAATCTTATAGTCACCAGCATTATTAGAACATTATTAGAAGTACAGGAAATAAGCATATTTATTAATAAGATCTGCTCTCATAAATTATATTTTGTAGAGAGGAGAACCTTTCCTAAACTACAGCATTATGATTCCTTTTCTACCTTATAAAATACTTAATGTAAATGTCATTTTTACTGTAGAGCAAATGCTTAAAAATATGAATATGTTTAGTAATAAACTAAGACATAAATTGAAAGACTCTTCAAATTATTGAGTAAATTATTGAGAGAGAAGAAAAAGAATATCTTAAAATATATTTTTAGTACAGAAGCTGTGAACTTACAAAACAATCATGCATATGTGTAGAATTCCCATACAACACCCTTTCTCCAACACACCACACTATTGTGGAACATTTGTTATAGATTATGAGATAATATATTCAGACTATGTGGCAGTTTGATATCATTTATGAATTCCAAAAAAGAGATATTGATTATATTTGTAAACTGGTCTGTTCCTCCAAGCATGACACCTCTGATTGATTTAAATTCAAAGGCTTTACATTTACTTGATTAAATCAAGATTAGGGCTTTGATTCGACCATGTCATTAGGGCAACTCAATTTGAGTCCCCACCCCCTTTGTAAACTATATACATGGATGCTCAATAAAGAACACAGAAGCAGATATGTGAGAAAAGAGAAGGAGATGCACGGAGAGAAGAACACACAGAAAGAGAGACAGGTCTATAGACACAGCAGAGGCCTGGGGAAGAGAGATGAGACTGATATTTTCAGGGGAAGAGAACAGAGCAGCTGAGAAGCCCTGAGAGACAAGCCTTATGCCAGCCTACAGCTGAGATTAGAAGAAGCTGGGACCACGGAGCCTTAAGAGAAAGAAGAAAGGCTGAACCCATGCAGACATTGTCCACCATCTTGTTTCAATACATAGCAAAAGATATTTGGTGAGGAAGTACCTCTTATGGTTCCTTGAGTTGAACTCTTTGGGGCCTTGTAACTGTAAGCTTCTACCCCAAATAAATACTCTTTATAAAAGCCAACTAATTTCTGGTACTTTGCATTAGCATCTCTTTGGCTGAGTAATACAGACTACTACTACTAACTATGGTCCATAGCATACATTTGGCAAATTTTTTCCATGACCCCTTTTATTAACACAGTACATCTTTGGCATTTATGCAAGAATATTACAGTATTGTTGTTAACTATACTCCATAAGTTACATTAATTGTATTTTTCCAATGCTTCTTCACATTCTCAGCACCCTGCAATAGGACCTTGTTGCATTTGTAGTATTAACCACAATTCTCATCTACCTCTGGGTTCACCATGTTATTCAGTACCTAGATAATTCTCTAGTTTTCTTTCAATTTACATTTATATCCATAAATTACATTTTTCAGTCACAATCCCATTTATAAGCCAGTTGCTACTCACTATAATGTGTTACCATCAAATCTATCCATTTCCAAACCTTTACAGCCAAGTTACTTACAACTTTTACATGCAATAAATATCAGCACTCCTTCTCAGGCCTCCTCTTGTCTCCTAATAAATTACACAGTAGGTTTTATCTCCATGCATTTATTCTTCAAATTTAGTTCATATTAGTGAGACCATGCAATATTTGTCCTTTTGTATCTGACTTATTTCACTTAGCATAATATCTTCAAGGCTCATCCATGCTATCATAGGTATCTCAATTTCATTTCTTCTTACTGCAGCATAGTATTTCATTGTATGTATATACCACATTTTGTTTATCCATTCATTGGTTGTTGGACACTTGGGTTGTTTCCATCTTTTGGAGATTGTGAATAACACCGTTATGAATATCAGTGTGCAAATGTCTGTTTACATCACAGTTTTCAGTCCTTCTGGATAGATTCCTAGCAGATAAATTTCTGGATCATATGGCAGTTTTATAGTTACTTTCCTGAGGAACAGTCAAACTGTTTTACACAGAGACTGCACCATTTTACAATCCCACCAACAGTGAAGGAGTGGTCCTGTTTCTTTACAACCTCTCCAGTACTTATTCTTTCCTGATTTTTTAATAATGGCCATTCTATGCAGTGTGAGACGATATGTCATTGATGTTTTGATTTGCATTTCCCACAATAGTTAGTGATATTGAACATTTTTTCATGTTCCTTTTGGCCATTTGTATTTCCTTTTTGGAGAAATGTTTCTTTAAGAGTTTTGCCCATTTATAAATTGGATTGCTTACTCTTTTCTTTTTGAGTTGTATGATCTCTTTATATGCAATGGAAATCAAATCCTTATGGGATATGTGGTTTCTAAATACTTTCTCCCATTGAGTGGGCTCTCTTTTTACCTTCTTGATGATGCCCTTTGAATCACAGAAGTGTTTAAGTTTGAGGAAGTCCCATTTATCCATATTTTCTTTCATTGCTGAGGTTTTAGTGTATGGTTTAAGACTCCATCACCTACCACTAGGTCTTGAAAATGTTTTCCTAAATTTTCTTCTAGGAGCTTTATGATCTAGCTCTTGTATTTAGGTCTTTGATCTATTTTGAGTTAATTTTTAAAATAAAGTGTGAGATAGGGGTCCTCTTTCTTTCTTTCTTTTTTTTTTTTGGATATAGATATCCACTTCTCCCAACACCATTTATTGAATATATTGTTCTGTCCCAGCTGGGTGGGTTTGATAGCCTTGTCAAAAATCACTTGACTAGGAAAGCGGATGTGGCTCAGGCAATGGGCACCTGCCTACCACATGGGAGGTCTCTGGTTTGGATCCTGTTACTTCCTAAAGAATACAGCGAGCTTTTGTGACATGCAGGCATAGCGAGCTGACACAAGAGACACAAGAAGAAAAAGCATAATAAGAGACACAGCAAAGCAGGGAGCAGAGATTCCTGGTGCCTAAAGAAGACAGCAAGCTGAAGCAGGCAGGCATGGCAAACTGATGCACCAAGATGACACAGCGAGATATGCAGGGAGGAGGAACATAATGAAAGACACAACGAAGCCAGAAGCGGAGGTGGCTCAAGTGATTGGGCGCCTCCCTCCCACATCAGAGATTCCAGGTTTGGCCCCTGATGCCTCCTTAAGAAACAAGGAAGATGAACAGACACAGGAATTGTAAGAATGGGGGGGGGGCTGGGGACAAATAAATAAATAAAATAAATATTTTTCAAAAAATCACCTGACCACAGATGTGAGGGTTTATTTCTGAGCCACCAGTTCAGTTTCATTGGTCTATGTGTCTATATTTATGCCAGAACCATGCTGTTTTTACCACTGTAGCTATAATATGATTTAAAGTCCAGAAGTGAGAGTCCTCAAACTTTGCCCTTCCTTTTTAAGATGTTTCTGGCTATTTGGGGTCCCTTACCCTTCCAAATAAAATTTATAATTGTGTTTTCTATTTGTTTAAAAAGTGCTCGTGGAATATTTATAGGGATTGTATTGAACTGTGTATAAATTTGAGTAGAATTGACTCGCAATGATATTTAGTCTTCCCATCCATGACCATGGAATGTTCTTCCAATTATTTAGGTCTTTTTTATTTCTTTTAGCAACACATTATAGTTTATTGAATACAAGTGCTTTACAATCTTGGTTATGCATATTGCTAAATATTTGATTCCTTTAGTTGCTACTATAAATAGAATATTTTTCCTGACTTTCTCCTCAGATTATACATTACTAGTGTATAGAAACACTACTGATTTTTGCCTGTTGATCTTGTATCCTGACACTCTACTGAAATTGTTTATTAGCTCTAGTAGCTTTGTTGAAGATTTTTTTCAGGACTTTCTAGGTATAGGATCTTATCATCTGTGAATAGAGAAAGTTTTATTTCTTCCTTTATAATTTGAATGCCTTTTATTTCTTTCTGAGACCTGATTGCTCTCACTAGAATCTCTAGCTCTATATTGAATGACAGTGGTTGACAGTGGGCATCCTTGTCTTGTTCCTGATCTCAATGAGAAAGTTTCAGTCTTTCACCATTGAGTAGAAAGTCACCTGTGGGTTTTTCATCTATGGCCTTTATCAAGTTGAGAAAGTTCCCCTCAATTCTTATCCTTTGTAGTATTTTTATCAAGAAATAATGCTGCATTTTGTCAAATGCCTTTTCTGTGCCAATCAATGAGATCTTGTCATTTTTCTTCTTTGATTTCTTAATGTGGTATATTACACTGATTTTATTGTTTGAACCACCCTTGCATGCCTGGTATAAAACCCACTTGATCATGATTAATAATTCTTTTAATGTGTTTTTGGATTTGATTAGAGAGAATTTTGTTGAGGATTTTTGCATCTGTATTCATTAGAGAAGTGGGGCTGCATTTTCTTTTTTCATAATGTCATCATCTGGCTTTAGTATTAGTGTGATATTGGCTTCATAAAATGAATGTGAGCATCCTTCCTGTTCAAATTTTTGGAAGAGATTGAGTAAGATTGGTAATAAATCTTCTTTGAATGCTTGGTAGACCTCACCTCTGAAATTCACTTGGGCTTTTCATTTTGGGGTGTTGTTTGACAACTGTTTCAATTTCTTTGCTAGTGATTGGTTTGTTGAGATCTTCTGTTTCTTCTAGGGTCAGTGTAGGTTGTTTGTATGTTCTTAGGAGTTTTTCCATTTTGTCTTCATTGTCTAGTTTGTTGGCATACATTTGTTCTTAGTAGCCTCTTAATACCTCTTTTATTTCTGTGGGGTCAGTAGTAATGCCCTTGTTTTCATTTTCTAAATTTACTTGCATCTTCTTTCTTTTTTTGACTGTCTAGCTAAGAGTTTGTCGATTTTATTAATCTCAAAGAACTAACTTTTGATATTCTTAATTCTCTCTATTGTATTTTTTGTTCTCAATTCCATTTATTTCTGCTCTGATTTTTAAAATTTCATTCTTTCTACTTGATTTGGGAATAGTATGCTGTTCTTTTTCTAGTTCCTCCAGCTGTGTAGTTAGGACATTAATTTTAGCTCTTTCTTGTTTCTTAATGTAAGCATTGAGGACGATATATTTCCCTCTCAGCACTTCCTTCACTGCATCCCATACGTTCTGATATGTTATGTTCTCCTTTGCATTAATCTCTAGATAATTATTTATTTCTCTCACAATTTCTTCTCTGACCCATTGATTATTTGAATGTGTTATTTAATCTCCATGTATTTGTGAATTTTCCCTTTTTACATCTCTTGTTCATTTTGATTTTCAACTTCACCCCCTTATGATCAGAGAAAGTACAATTTTTATCTTGTTTTATTGAGATCTGCTTTGTGACCCAATATATGGTCTTTCCTGGAGAAAAGTTCATGAGCACTTGAATGAATATTCTGCTGTTTTGGTGTGCAATGCTGTGCATATGTCTATTAAGTTTAGTCCATTTATCATATTAACTCTCTTTGTTTCTTTATTGATCCTCTGCTGAGATCTTCTATCCCATGCTGAGAGTGGTGCATTGAGATCTCTGACTCTTTTTGTACAGGTATCCGTTTCTCCCTTCAGTTTTGCCAGTGTTTGCCTCATGTAATTTGGAGCACCCTGGTTAAGTGCATATACATTTATGATTGTTATTTCTTCTTGATGAATTTTGCCTTAGTAAAATAGATTTTACTTTAAAAATCTATTTTATCCAATATAAGTATAGCTACCTTAGCTTTTTTTTTTTTTTTTTTTTTTTTTTTTTTTTTTTTGGTTACTGCATGCATAGAATATCTTTTCCAACCTTCACTTTCAGTCTATTAGTATCCTTGAGTCTATGGTGAGTCTCTTGTAGACAGTATATAGATGGTTCATATTTTCTCATCCATTCTGCCAGTCTGTATCTTTTGATTGGGGAGATTAATCTATTAACACTCAATTATATTACTGTAAAGGCAGTTTTTATTTCACCCATTCTGACATTTGGGTTTTATCTGTCATATTTTAATTTTTAGTTACTTTCTACTGATATAATCTTCATTTCTAGGCTCTCTTCCAAGCCTCTCTCTCCTGTCTTTTCTTTTCAAGCTGTAGCACTCACTTTAGTATTTCCTGCAAAGCCAGTCTCTTGGTTAAAACTCTCTCAGTTTCTCTTAATCTGTGAGTATTCTCAACTCACCCTAATTTTTGAAAGGCAATCTTGCTGGATATAATATTCTTAGTTGGCATTTTTTTCTCCTGCAGTATCTTAAATATATACCACTGCCTTCCTCCATGTTTTCTGATGAGTAAGCAGCACTTAACCTTCTTGGGTATCCCTTATATGTTATGCATTGTTTTTCGCTTGCTACTCTCAGAATTCTCTCTTTGTCTTTGGCATTTGAAATTCTGATTATTATGTGTCTCAGAGTTGGTCTATTCAGATTTATTCGGATGGGGGTAATGTGTGCTTCTTGGACATGGATATCTATGTCTTTTGATAGAGTTGGGAAATTTTCTACCATTATTTCTTCAAATATTCCTCCTGCTCCTTTTCCCTTCTCTTCTTCTGAAACATCCATGACATGAGTGTTTACACATCTCTTGCCATCATTTAGTTCCCTGAGAGCCTGTTCAATTTTTTCCATTCTTTTCTTCATCTGTTTTTTTGTATGTTTGCTTTCAGAGTCCTAGTCATAAGCTCACCAATCCTTTCTTCTTCCTCCTTAAATCTGCTGTTATATGTTTTCAGTGTATTTTTAATTACATTTATTATGCTTTTAATTTGCATAAGTTCTGCTTTTTTTCTATGTATGCTTTCATATTCTTGTGCTCACCCAGTGTCTTCTTAATATCCTTAATTTCTTTAGCCATCTCATTGAATTTATTAAGGATGTTTTTTGAACATCTATGATTAACTGCTTCAACTCCTTTACATCATCTGGAGGCTTATCTTATTCCTTTGAGTGGGCCCTATCTTCCTGTTTCTTGGTATAGACTATAATTTTTTGTTTGTTTCTTCGCATCTGGCTTACTTGATGTATTTATTCTGGTCACAGTTTAGGGCTTTCTTTCCCTTTCTCCCTTGCTGGTTGTGCAGTAGGAGCCAAGGATGTAGTTGGTACTGTAAGCTGTGGAAGCTGGAGCTGCTTGCATTGCCACCTTTCTCCTCTGCCAGGGGTAGGGACAGAGCTGTAGCCATTTGTAATCATACAATTTGTGTAGGCCAAGACCATTTGTAGTTGCCTGGAGAGACTGATGAAGCTTCACAACCCTTCCTCACCTGCCTGGAGTGGGGATAGGCCTGAAGGTGTGGGCAGCAATCTATGCTGTGTGGGTCCAAAATGACCACAGTTGCCCAGGTAAGCTGACGTAACACCAGTCCCCATCCTCCTCTGCCAGGGGTGGGGATGCACCTTCTGGAGTGCCCAACAATTTAATCCATTTGGGCCAAATGTGCCTGCAGTTACCCTAAGAGCCTGAGGGAGTACTGTCTCTTCTACCCTTTAGGGGTTGGGGGGATAGAACCACAGGTGCCCAACAGTTCAGTCCCAATAGACTGAAAGTACATGTTGTTGCCTGGAAATGCTGAGGAAACACCAGCCCCCTCTTACTGGGTGGTTGGGGCGAATCCACAAGTATCCACCAGTCCAGTCTGTACAGGCTGTAAATGCCTGCCATTGCCCAGAAAGTTTGAGTAAACACAGCTTCCTTCCTATCTTACTTGGAATTCAAGGCACTTAATAAACCAGTTTGTGTGGGCTGAAAGCACCTGCAGCAGCCCAGACAGTCTAAGGAAACACAGCTTCCCTCCTAACCTATTGGGGGACAAGGATAGAGCAACAAGTGTCTGAATATCCAGTCTGTGCAGACTGAAAGAACTTGCAGTTGCCCAAAGAGTCTGAAGAAACACCAGCCCTCTCCTATCTTATGGGGGTGGAGATGGAATTGAAGGCACTCAACAAACTGGTTTTCATGGGCTGAAAGTGTCTGCAGTTGTCCAGAGAGGCTGAGGAAACAGAACTCCTTTCCTATCATATTGGAGTGTAGGGATGGAGTCCCAACTGTCCATCTTTTCAGTCTGTCCTAGTCGAAAGCACCCACACTTGCCTGGAGAGACTGGTGCAGGTCTCTTCAGCTTCTTCCCTGCCAGATGTAGGGCTGGAGCTTAGGCCATGGCTGCAATCTGATCTGGGTGGAAAGAAGCCATTCCCTACTATCATTCTTATATTCAATCAGCCCCACTTCTGAAAAGGAATGTATTTTGAGCTTGTATTTTCTAGATAATTTACATGCTGTTTTCATTTAATCCTCCCAAGAAGCCAAAGAAGAGGTCAACGTATTTAATGATAGGCAACAGAATCAAGACTGGCTAGTTTAAATAGGAAGGGATTTACTAAGTACTATAGAAACCTCACCAAATCATAGGGAGAGGAAAGATACTACAGGCTCAGCTTCTAGAATTACAGAAATGGACCACCATAAAGGCCATTGTTAAAAACCTGCAAAATCAAGAAGCTGCTAATAATGCTTCAGAACTCCAGAACAACTCTTTTTTTCTGTGACAAACCTAAAATAACCAAATTGGGAAGCCTTCTGAAAAATTAGAAAGTCAACACTGTTATCACCAGTCTAGAATCATACAGCTCTGTTTATATTACTCAATTCTGAAATAAATCCATAATTAATTAGAGTGAATCTAATTACTGGAACTGAAATTACAAATGCTGCCTTACGAAATGAAACTTAGAGTCCAGACTCTATATGCATAAAGAGGGTTGAAGTGGGTATTGAAAAATTCATCAACTGCAACCACCAAGGCCCCTACTCCCTTTGGTTACTTATCATCAATAAAGCTCCTGGTCCAGTTATAATTTTTGAAAAACAAATGATCCCAATGCTTAACAGCTTAATACTTAAGTTTTATTTTGTTTATAGTTCTTGCCTAGGTTTCTGTGGAGTTATAAGCAGATATTGTCTGGGATTGCAGTCATCTGAACATTCAACTGAGCTAGACATCCAAGATGGCCCGCTCACATGGCTGGCAATTGCAACCTCTCCTGGAGTTGTAAACTAAACCCATTAAGTTGGCCTGTCCAGTGATTTGGGCTTTCTCAAGAATGGAAGCTGAGGGTAGTTGAACTTCCTATATGGAAATTCAGGACTCAAAGCAAAAGTATTACAGTGTACAAAGAAGATGCTCTATTATTTTTTATGACCTATCTTCAGAAGTCACATAGCAGAACTTCCGCCATGCTCTGTTAGACTCTACAGTCCCCAAAACCCTCCTAGTTTCAAGTGAAGGGGGCATTATCTCCATATATCAACAAAAGGAGTATCAAAAATTTTAATAATGCAACACACCCTTCTAACATACTTAAACTTCCAAGCAAAAAATATCAAAAATAACATTTTCTTACTTAAACTAATGCACCTAGTAGAGAAGAAAAATATATTTACCTCCTCCCCAAAAGAGGAGGCCCAATATTCCTCAGCCATTGCATGCATGCATCACTGAGGAATGAAAAAGACTGAAGAAAAAATGTATACTTGAATAATGTGTGTTTGTGTAATTAAGTGAGAAAGGAGGGAATATAAATAAGTACAGATGTCCTCATTCCTCTAAGGGTTCTCAAGATTGTGGTTCCATTTACTGTAACATTCATTTTCCATTACCCATCACATGCTTCTTTTACTCTTTTTCAACATCTTAGCTTGTCAGTGATCTTTAACCAGAGGTGGAGAGAAAGTTAATAAAATTTTTATTACTGAAGGTTTGGAGCATTTGGTTGCCATGCCAGTTTGAGATATGTCTAACTGACCACTGCATATGGCAGGATTGAAATGTACTCAAGATGATCAACTCAGTTTGAAAAAGACTACTCTTCCAATTTTTTTGCAGGAAACATATTAAACCTTGATATAAAGCACCAAGACAAGAGAAAAAAGCCATCTTCTGGGTTATTGTTCTGGTGGCATGAAATTTCTACAATATCCTGATAGGAGTTTTAGTTTTCTGTTAGTAATCCTGTTTAACTTCTGTGGAAGCTTGACACCCTTGGCTACTAAGTTATCAAAATATGATCCAAAAGTTGAAGAGAGGAGAAGTAAACTTTTCTATTTTATATTTTTCATAAGATTGTTAAAATACATGACTTTTAGGGGTGCCACTATTACTTACATATATCCCTTACTCCAGAACACATATACTCTGGTCATATAAAAGAGCACCTGTGGTACAAAGCCACAAAGTTGTAAGTTTTGCTTTTTTCCCATTTATTTGAGACTGATTGATTCTTCAGTTGTCTGTTTTCTCATTCTCTAATACAGCTGCTTCTGGGTAGATCAACGAATCCTGTATTAACTTGTTGCCTCATTTATTTTGTGATAAAATTAATTCCTTGATTAGAAGAAATGTGGTTTGTAACATGATGGGGAATAAAGTATTTAGTAAGTCCATTAAAACCATGCTTACAGAAGCATGGTAGACAGAAAAAGTGTAATAATGTCTAAAAAATATTTATTACACTTGGGAAAATTACTATCCTCTCCCTTTGAGGAGATTCCCTATTACGAGGCTGGCTGGCTCCCCCAGGATATATCTCCACATTGACAGTTCTCTGCAGTTTGCAGATTGAGCACTTAACATTGGCAGTATTAGATAAATGACTTAGTATCAGAAAGTCCATGCTAATCTCTATCCCTGACACAATGGCCACATTATTTATGAACCCATTGAGAAAGTGCTGGGATGAATACAGAAAGATGACTGACATCTTTAAGACAAGAAACCTTGTTTGACTATTGAAAGCTTTATCTACAGAGAGAAAGTTTTGGTAATTCAAATCAGCCATAAATATTCTCAGTTTTTAAAGTCCATTCCAGTGAGGTCTATATGCATTCTTCTTCCACAAACATCCATATCACCAATCCTCCAATCTTTTCTTTCCAAATTCTTGATTTCTAGACAAACCATTGGAAATAGCCCATGAATCACTGCATATTTATAAGTCAAGTAATAACAAATTCCAGGTAAAATGGACGACAATATGTAATTCTTGAAGTTTTGCTGCCTGGGAGAATTTTCTTTTCCATCTCTCTTCCCTGGTACCCTTTAAAGCTGCAAAATTCTACTATAAGCCAAAATGTTTTCCTCAATTAACAGCAATAGGGAATTCCTAATGAGACTGTAATGTGGTACCAGGAAGGAACATTTATGGGGGCAAACAGGGAAATTAAAACCTTCTCAAGCTGAGTCTTGAATATATTACATCCAATTGAAAGAAATTTCTTCTGTGTATGACTGATTTTATGGGTTTTGGGTCAAATCACACCAAATGTATGGATGGGAAGTTCAGAACGTACAATCATTTGGTGCTCCATTGTCAGTTGTTAAAATCTGCCATGGCACAACAACAAGTTGAGAATTATTTTGACTTTGCTCCAAAACCCAAGCAGCTTCTTCTTTGACTCACCTGTCTGAGCCTGTGAGGGGCCTCATGAATCATCCTGATCAGACAGACGTTTCAAGCACCACCATATTCAGAGTCTAACAAGAGCGAAATAGAAGCGGCCCTTCAGTGCAAGATGATCAAGCCTGGACTAGCTGGAGGGCCTTTTCTGCTCTCAATCCAACTCAAAATTAGCAGCCTCATGAGCCAGGAAGTAAATGTGTTAGAACAATATAATTAAACGTAGTATCTGTTCCTTCCTGAATCCAAAGTGGCCCGCCAACATTATGCCTGTTTCTCAGTGGTAGAGAAAATGATTTGAAGCATCTTGTCTTTTACAAGACATTCCTAGGGAGTAGACATCCCTAAAATATCTAGAAATACATACACCAGAAACTATCAGGTACCTGTACTGTTGAAGAGTATCACTATCATATTATGGTATCTGTGAACTCCGGCTTGCTGATGATCACATGCTTTAGCAATATGGCATTATGGCAAAAGTATGTCATGACCTATGGTATGGTGATGTAGTTAAAGTCTTTATGGACTAAAATATGGCAAAGAGGCAGAATGTCACATAACTCTAAGCAGACCAGCAAGGATTTACTGTGTAACTTCTGGAGGGAAGCATATGTCTTCCTCTGTTCTTCTGGTTATTAGGATAGAAAAAAAATATATAACACTTAGATCAATAGCTGCATAATAGTTATTAAAGGATATGTTAAATTTTTGAAACAAAAATAATACAATAAATAAATAAATTGGTTGGTCACCACCTCATTAAATTTGGAGCAATCCTTTATTATCTAAGACTCATTTTTCTTCTGCATAAGTTGAAGAGGTAAGATAAATAAAGGTGTGTCAGGCCTTTTCTCCTCCCTCTTTTATGTCTTTGATAATGACCATACATTCTCTTAAGCCTGCAGGGATTCGTTATATCTTTATGTTTACTATTTTGTAGGGACAAAGAGCTCCAAAGGCTTCAATTTAGCTTTTCCAACCAATAGCTTTCACTCCACATGAAACTACTGTGATGATTTTTCCAATGTCTGAGCATTTATATTTAACCATATACTCAGGAACAAGGGGAATAACCACAGAATGGGTTCATAAACAGTAAAGTCTGTATCACCTGACCCTCATAAACACCCTCATTCTCATCAATGAAGCACTATAGTGTTCTAAATTCAAGAGAATAAGATTAGTTTAGATCCAGTGTTCAATTAGTCCAGAGAAATTTATATAACTTTCTTTTTTTAGTACAAGTTGTTCCATTTAATCAAAATAGATCCCTTAGGGGAAGTCTAGAAGTAAGATATACTGTATATGCTTAACATGTTTTTGTAGAGTTCTTCAATCAGATATATGGCTTTCCCTTCATTCAAAGAACTCTTTCTATGAGGGATTCAATTTGGGACACTCTCTTTACTAGACACAGGGAATTTTTATTATGCAAAACAAGTACAACCTTAATGGGTGAATATATTTCCCAAGGATCATACGGTCTACTAGCTACTGATAAAATCTATCTGTCAGATCCTTCTGATTATGTCCTTTTTCTCTGCTACATGGTTCATGAATCGCTGAGTCTTTGGTTACTGGATGTTAATTGTGGCTTTTTTGCCTTTGGGACCTTGAGAATCCTATCATTACTACTTAACTTATGGAATAAATGACAACAGAATGATCAACCACATTTATCCTCTGCCCACAGAAGACACCATTAATAATACATTTCAAAGATGCTGATGATCCCTTTACCAATGATAGTCTCAGTGCCTTTCTAAAGGTAACATCATGAAAGCCTAATCAGCAGATATATTTAGAGTGTAGATAAGTGAATATCATATGATAATTGTTTTAGTTTGACAGGGCTGCCATAAAATAGTTCTACAGAATAGGTGGCTTAAAATAGAAGTGAAATTTATTTTCTCACAGTTCTAAAGGCTAGAGGTCTGAAATCAAGATATCAGAAGGGCCATAGTCCCTCTCAAGGTTGTAGGGAAGGATATGTTTAATGTCTCTCTTGACTTCTGGTGATAATCACCAACCCTTGACATTCCTTAGCTTACGGCAGATATTACAGTATCTGCTTCCATCTCCATATGGCTTTCACTTCCCTGCGTCTGTTTCTTCACATGGTGATTTTCTTTCCTGTTTCTGCTTATAACTATGTAGAAACTTTCTCATGTAAGGATATCACACATATTGGATCGAGGACCCACCCTACTTCTGTATTACTTCATTATAATGTAACTAATTGCATTTGTAATGACTCTATTTCCAAATATCTATGTCACAGGTACCAGGGATTAACAGTCTATCATATCTTTTTTGGGGGACACAATTTAATTCATAATGATAATCTCTGTATGCTGATTTCTAAGATCATGTTTGTCCTCTAGTGTTAACCATGCCTTCTTTACTTTCAAACCCAACCACATAAGATTGCCAAACTCAGATCCCATTTCATTGAAGATATATTGCCAACAGACACTTCTAAGAGAAATTCTTCATTGCAGACAAAAGACTCCACTATGCTTTATTAAAACAACAACAACAACAACAACAACAATAATAATAATACCTTTTTTAAAAAGTGCAGATACTTTATGGAAGCATTAAAAAAAAAGAATCTTGGGGCCGGCTCGATAGCCCAGTGGATAGGGCGCCGGCATACCACATGGGAGGCCCTGGGTTCGATTCCCGGGGACCTCTCCTAGCAGGCAGACCGCCTTGAGAATGGCAAGCCGCCATGGGAGGGCCGGAGCCGCCATGGGCAGGGCAAGAAGTTGCCACGGACAGGGCAAGAGCCGCCACGGGCAGGGCAGGTCGCCCGCGGATGGAGCGCAGCCAGCCCCCCGCGAACTGAAAGCCAGCTGTGAACGGACGCAGAGACCGCCCACAAGCGGGGAAAGCCACGCCTGCGCAGTGACCACTCTCGGCACGTCGCCGCAGCGGGGGGAAGGGGAGATATGTAATAAAATAAATAAATCTTAAAAAAAAAAAAAAAAGAATCTTGGTTGTGCTTACAAAAATAATTCACTATGCCACCTTAGAAATCTAGACTGTCAAACAAAATACTTTTGCCACAATCACAATCCTACAAAATCACAAAGTTGATACCATCCTTGTTTTGATAAAAAAATATTAAATCATGATAACACCTGCCAAATCAAGAAGTGCTGCTAGAGCTACTCAGCACCTATGGCACCTCTAAAATGATCTATGTTATTCTCTGCCTCCTGCCCCACATGAATCGTTTGCAAATCATAGACCTGCAAGTTCATCTGTTTGGTACATCCTAATCCCATATTTAAAAGACTATTATACTTAGTTTCTTTTTTTTTTTTTTTAAAGATTTATTTATTTTATTACATATCTCCCCTTCCCCCCGCTGCGGCGACGCGCCGAGAGTGGTCACTGCACAGGCGCGGCTTTCCCCGCTTGTGGGCGGTCTCTGCGTCCGTTCACGGCTGGCGCTTGATTCAGTTCGTGGGTGGCTGGCTGCGCTCCATCCGCGGGCGACCTGCCCTGCCCGTGGCAGCTTCTTGCCCTGCCCACGGCGGCTCCGGCCCGCCCATGGCGGCTTGCCATTCTCAAGGCGGTCTGCCCGCTAGGAGAGGTCCCCGGGAACCGAACCCAGGGCCTCCCATGTGGTATGCCGGCGCCCTATCCACTGGGCTATCGAGCCGGCCCTATACTTAGTTTCATTTTCCAATTTTTCCATCCTAAAAGGGAGTAGAAATAAATATTGACAGAACCCATCCATAGTATCTATGAAAGGTAGTTACTATCTTTCCTGTTTCTCAGGGATGAAAACCTATCCTTGGGAAAAATATGAATGGAATTTGCTTGAATATGTGAATAATAAACAACGGAGGTGCCAATCAAATTCAACTCCCCAAATCCATTCTACTATCCCATTCAATTTGCCAATTCTTCAATAAATAGTGCCATGATAAATACAGTTGATTAAACCAAACATCTGAACAATATTTTTCATACCAGAGTAAAACTTGTTGATTTTCAAACCAACCATTTTCAAATTTGTTCTCCAAATTCATCATACTGGAAGGGCTAGCTAACAATGTGGCTCCAAGTAGTTGATGAGACTGAGAAGTAGATATTGCATAATATGGTAATTGCTACTACCTACTCCAATGTAGCCATCTCACCACTATTTGTCTATTGAAAGTAAGCAATTGCTTCCTTACTGGATAAACTTCCCATACCAATAGACATTTCATGATGTTTAACTCCAATATTTAGCAGACTTACTTATAAAGAGTACACATTTTTTGTTTTAGCCATATCTTCCTTCCTATGCAGAACGATAAGGAGATTGGAGTATACGTGATTAATTAAACATCTCTTCCATTAAAATAGCCAGTATTTAATCTTTATAACTTCATCTTTAGTATCCTATGTTGGGTCTTGGGTTAAAATATTGTCTTCTTTATTCTCTCCATCTGTGTTTCCTTATTTACCTTAACCATTTTTCTTTGTACCCTAGAGCTCTATTCTTTATTTCATTCTTTCTTTCTCTCACTTGTGTTTCTTGATTTTCATTCATTCATTTTCAAGTGTATCCAGTCTGGTTTGCTAGGGGTACAGAAGGGACTTAGAATGAATTTGTGCACTGAACAATTAGATGCTAACAAGGTGGTCTTTATGCATCTGTGAACATTATTTCTCAAATAAAGTCACTGAAATTCAGCCACTTCTTTGAGTCTTGTTCCCAGTTGCCATTATCTTCTACCATGGTTTGTACAATGCCAGATATTGTAGGGAAGGGCATAGATTTTTTTTTACTATGTATGATCAAATAAATAATTCTTTATTTAAGCTATTATTCTTGTAACAAATTCTCATCAAAGTCCGGTTTAAATTCTGTTTAAGTACTTTGGTAAGAAATAGTCTCACCCATTTAAGAATTCATGTAACAATTATAGTCATCAAACAACATATTTAAGATAATTCTGATGATGATCTTTCCATATGTGGAAGTCTTGTTTTGTTATAAATGATAAGTTTTGTAAGGGAAAATGTCATGCATATTACCTTGCTGTACCACGAATATTACCTAATATTGCAATAGCTTTTCCAGGCTTGATAATTATATATTTTTTAAGTGTATGCTCTTCAAGGAAGTTAAAAAATCAAATAAAATTTAAAATTAATATATTTATTTTTAACTTGATTGGTAAAAAGAACTTAAAATGTGTTTTGCATAATACAAATACCTTTACCTCTCCATTTGGGTGGGATGAATGTACCAAGATTGAGAATAAAGCAATAATGTCGTTTAATAAATTTTAGTATATAAGCATATATTTTGTAATAGTATGATTTAAACTGTCTGGCAAAACTTTTTGTATCACACACAGGATGTTAGTTTAGATGAATTCCATGGATAGTGATGGCAATATCACAGCAAAGTAATTTTTCAGTCTGTCTTTCCGTGGACTCAACTGTTCATGTATCTCGTAGATGTAAAAAAAATCTCAAAGTGAAATTATCATATCTGTCTTAGGTTTCCAGGTTGAAATGACAAATACCACACGTGGACTTAGACCTCTGGGATTTATTGTCTCACGATTTAAGAGGCTGTAAGCCTTGCCTTTTTCTGATTCTGTAGCATTCTGGTGCTAGCTTGGTTCAATCCTTGGGGTTCCTTGGTTTGAATCCTTGCTTTCCATTACATGGCGGTGCCCTCTCCTTTCTCTTCTGGATCCCATTTATTTCCTGTTTCTGGCTCTTTATTAGGTCTCCAGTAATCTGGATTAAGACCCAACTTCATTTGATTGGGCCACACATTAACTAGAAATAACATCTTCAAGAGGTCCTGTTTACAATGGGTTCACACCCACAGGAATGCAGGCAATATTAAGAACATGTCTAAATTTGGATACCTGATTCAGCCTACAACAATGTCTATTTATAGAAGGCCTACATTTCTGGAAAGGTGCAGTACAACGTTATTTCTTTCATGGAAATTTCTCTGTTCTTTCCAATGAAATTTAACCACTCCCACTACCTCTTCCCATCACACCCACAAACATTTACATGTATAGAAAAGTCATTTCATTTTAATTACTTACCCTTTATGAAGTTTACATTGTGTACTTTCTATTGAGAGTAAAATAAGAAACAGATTTAGGGCCTTATCATTTCTCAAACCTCATATGCTGATTGTGAAACAAATGCATTGTACATTACAATTTGGCCTATTATTATATTAATTGTTCTTGTATTTTTATTAGATATTATTTTATGAAATATATATATAGATACTTAATTCTATCATGTAAAAACATTTGTAGCATGGGACTTCTTCAGCACCTCTATCGGCTTTACTCTAGGATGATTGAACACTGATCGGTTTTTACCTGAATTTTAGAATGCACCAACTAATTTTAGAAAGTACATTATGTTATGTTCTCCAGTGGACTTTACTTAGATAGCAGTGGAAAAAAATTTTTAATAAAATAATTTCTTAAATATAAGATTCAAGCAAGATACCTGAAGATATACACAGATGTTTTGACTTGAGATAATTATGCTGAATTATTTTTTACTTTTATCATTTTCATCTTTTTTTCACTTGATAAGTTATTTTTCCCTTCCAACTGAAGCCTTCTTTGAAAAACATTGCAAGGTAGCTACATATGCCAGGAAAGTTGTCACAAAGTTATGTCTACTATTTCTTTACATCCTTATGCTCTTTATTCTCATTCATAATTCATTCTCTGAAAAAAAGAAACAAACAAAGCAATGAATAAATAGTTACGTGGTGTCAAAGATCCCTTGGGTGTCTGACATTAGAACTCAGTTCATTTTGCATCTTATGATCATCTTGTCACATAAACACACAGTTTCAATGCTTTCTCATTCATTTTTAAAATATCTAAAGAATTGGACTAGTTTTATTTTTTATTAGGAGTCCAAAACATTATTTTTACTCATGTCTTAAAAGATAAAAGATCCAAAACCCTATTACCATGTTTATGCATAAATGTTATAAAGCTATCCATTTTTATTTCTGAATGATACATAGGAAATTATATACAGGTAATCAGAAAATACTCATTTTCAAAAAGTCACTGCTGCCACAGGTGGAAAGGCATATGAGGAAGATAAGATGATAATTAGCTACAGGCCTTTGTCTCACAAGAGTTCTGCATTCTTAGTTTGGAACCAGACACATGTCTACAAAATGAAGGAAAGATTGGACACCTAACACTCAATGGAACATAGGAACCCTTCATTTTCAATCATTCACTTTCCCCTTG
This sequence comes from Chaetophractus vellerosus, assembly GCA_004027955.1. Lineage (NCBI taxonomy): Eukaryota > Metazoa > Chordata > Mammalia > Cingulata > Chlamyphoridae > Chaetophractus > Chaetophractus vellerosus. The sequence goes on from PVKH010000545.1 coordinate 24,236, forward strand.
TCTTGAGAATAGTTGGGGGTGGGGTTGTGGTTGTGGTTTGTTTAGACCTTCTCTACATTTCTTGGACACATTTTCAAAGACCTACTACATACTGCATGCATGAGCAAATAGATGCATTAAACATTAAGTTTCAGTTTATACAGAGGAAGTCAAAGAAAAATTTTGTAACTTTCTAAATGTCATAAAACTGGATAGTGACAGAATGTCCATTCACTGTGAAGCCTTAGGGGATAAAGACTTTAGAGTCTGGAAAAAACATCTTTGGTTTTATTCAAAATCTTCAATTTATCTGGTGTGTAAACTTGTTCAAGTTATTTAACTGTTCTGTGCCTCAGTTCCCTCATTTAAAATGGAGATAATTTCTATGCCCTTCCTGTAAGGGTTGTTAAGATGAAACGTGTGAAGCATTTAGAACAGTGTCAGGCACAATTTAAGCACGTATATTTTAAGCACACATATGTCTATTACTTTATTATTATTCCTAATGTTATGTTCAACTATCCATAAAACCTGGCACATTTAAAGTTGTTGGCACCATACTTAAAAAACTAAGAGACTCCTCTTACAAAATGAAAAGGAAAAAAGGATAAACTTATACAATACATTTTTTAAAATTTCTAAGTAAGACAATGAAAGGATGTCAGAGGCTCCTGGGTGTTTAGGCAAGTTTGTTTTCTTCTGAAAAGAAGATATTAGATAGAAAAAAAATGTTTCAAATATGTTAGAGATAAACATGATTTTACCAATGATAAGTAGCTATAATAATTTGACTTAGGGCTTTATAAATTTTAAAAATATGCCCAATTATTTAAATTTTCCAATGCTAAAATTTATAAGGTTGCAGTATTCAGGGTGGATTTAGGATTTCATTTGTTTGAATGCCTTCTTAAATTAGCTTTATGCCTTTTTTGTAAGCCTTTAAGGTAAGGCACAGAGAAAAGCAGTCAAATTACAGATGTTCTAACTCACTTTAAATCTTGAATTATGGTGGAGTGTCTTGTAAAACACATATGGAAGCACTGATATTAAGTTGACCTTCAGGAAATTAGACCAAATAACTCCTTCCATTTCAATGTAATTTGGTCATTCATATAAATCTAGTTTAAGGAAAATTAAACTATAGGAAAGATAAATCCCTTTTCAGTGGATAAAAATCAATAAGTGAGCATCACTTGATCCCAAAGAAAACAAAAGAGAACAATTGGTTTAACTAAAAAGATTATTTAAAAATTAAGTAGGTAAATTTCCCACAATGATGATTTAATATTTTTCAAACATTCTTGAGGATAAAACAAAAAAAATTTAAACATGCAGTACCAACTTATGGAACATTTTGCATGATTGAGAATCTAAAATACATTAGATACATATGTGCAGATATAGAGTTGGAATTCCATTTAAGTGGTTGCTAAGAACATGCAAGGAAAATTTTTTGCAAGTTTGGAAATAGTGAAAAGCTTGAGAATAAGATGTTTGGAAATACATGGAATTTATACTATAATTATGTCAAAATAGATTCCAATTTAATAAAAATTTCTCATTAATTTCTGATAAACTGAAAAAGATAAGGTCAATGAATAAGTAATGTTTTATTAAGTTAGTTTGAAAAGAAAGACTATCACAATTCAGTTTTTTAAAATGGCAAAAGTGGTAGAAGTACAGCTTTTACTTTATTCAATTTTTCTAAAATTTGAAAATATTCAAAGCATAATTACTTATAAATAATATGTTAAAATATAAATTTGACTTTTTTCAAATATGCTCTTATTATACTGTATTTTAAAATAAGAAACAAAGAAAGGGTTTCAAGAACTTGTCATGGAAAGTTTTAGGCAGATATTTGAAAATAATGGCATAAATTAAAGAGTAAAATAATTTTAGAAATCTAAATAGGTGACATTCCTTCAAAAGTTGAGTCTAAATCATGTATGGTAATTTATCAAATATAAAAATATTAAAATATTCAAGAAAATTACTAGCTGGAAATATTGTAAATGGAAAAATTGTTCATGTGTTTAAATTTGATGAAAACTGAGAATTCCAAGGTGAAATTCAGAATCATTATGAGGCAGACTAACAGAGGTTATCTTTGGGTGCAATACCAGTAATAATTTGTATTGTTTTATGAATTTGTACATTTATTTCTGAAATTATCTCTATGGCCACTGTACTTTTGTAATTTATTTTACAAATAAAAGAAAATGAGTTTTTTAGTGTATTTTGATTACATTAGAAATACTTTTGTGCTTCTGGACCCTAGTAGAACCTCAGTGCCTCACCACAGAACATAGTGGTTTTGTGCCAAGAAACATACATCAGTTAAATATAATGAAATAAACTTAAGAGAACAGTCAGGTATGTGGAACAGCAGTCCACAGAAAAAGATAAATCATGCAATGTGGATCCATCAGACCCGAGCAGGTTAAGAAAGCCACAAAAATTACATAAACTGGGTTCCTAGGCTAACATGTCATTTCCTTTTGTTACACACATGCTTCTTTTCAATTTATATCTATGCTTTGAGAGAGACTCACTACAACCAAGTGACAGAGAAGGAAGTAAGTTGAGCATGTGTAACAAATAAATCAGGCCTTAATATTTGTATCAGCTTTCAAACAATTTTTCTCACATTACAGCCTCACTTAACAGTGGTTTTAAAAAACTGTGGTGTACTCTCAGTAGGGTCCTGAGCAATACATTTGATGATTCAGGTTGTAAAGGATTGGGCAGTGGATGGGTGAAAGAGTGGTGCAGAGATGGGATTGGGTTCGGTGGTGGTGGTCTGTGAGGGGGAGTAGGATGGGGGGTTGGATTGGAATATCCTTGGAACAAGGGGGAGAGTTGGAGAAAAGAGCAGGTGAACTCTGGGGATTTTCAGGTCTGTGGTTAAAACTACAACTTTGGGAATGTTGTTTTGGCAAATATGCCAGGGAAGGGTTACTGGAATAGGGCATTGGGTGTGGGGGGATATATGGGTTAGGGCACACCTGGGGCAGGCTTCTGTGGAATATGTAAGTGTTCATCTTTTCATAGTGTGTTATCTCAGTGGGTGGAGATGCACACAATAAAGAAGAAAATATTAAAACCCTATCCTGGGGAGTCTTGTATGTCCTCAGTGAGAGGACATAGGCAGTACCTGATAAAAGAAAACAGGCCAACATATCAAACACTCAATATTATTTCAAGTAACTATGTATCTTATTCCACAAAAATTGGAACTTAGTGGTTACCATATGTTCCAAGAGGAAGGGGAAAGAAGGTAGAATAGATGGAAGGTAGGGTATTTTTAGGGCATTAGAATTGTTCTGCATGATCTTGCAATAATGGATAAAGGCCATTTTAAATTTTGTCAAAACTTTTAAAGCTATGTGGTTCAAAATGTAAGCCATAAGGTAAATCATTGACCATGGTTAGTAGCAATGCTTCAATATTTGTACATCAATTGTAACAAATGTACAATCTGCATGTAAAATGTTATTAATAAGGGAGAGTGGAAAAGGGAGGGGTGAGGGGTGTATGGAAATCCCCTATCTTATCTATGTGACTTTTCTGTAACCTTCCTTGAAGATAAAATGGAAAAAATAAAATATTGGTGGAATATATGGAAGAAATTGTTACTGTGCATACAATACAACAGATCTTACAGTGATGAAAGATACAATGTCTAAAAAATTTTACATTATTTAAATTTTTAATTTTTTAAATATTTTATTTGTTATTTTAAAGACTGGTTACTTTATTTTCTTATGAATTTTATTTGGTTATTTTGTTGGTTTCATTTTTGAAAGGTTTTGCATCACAGGAGAGTCACAACTGTGGCAGGGGAGGATCATTGGTGCAGGGTGTCAGTGATGGGGAGATATGTGGGAAGGAGTGCACCTGGGGCTTGCCTCTAAGGCATATGAATATGTTCAAGAGTTTATAGGGCATTTTCCCAGTGGTTGGAGACACACACAATAAATAAAAGAATATTGAGTTCCCATTCTGGGGATTTCTGCTGCATTCTCCAATAAAATGGCAAGAATCTCCTGATTACAAAGGCAGTACCTAGTGCAGGAAAACAGACCATTATACCAGGCTATTGATATGATTGTATATATGAGCATTTTCTTGTGAAATTGAAACTTAGCCAAGTATTATATTTTGCCAAAGTTATCTCTTGAAAGCCTCCTTGTTGCTCAAATGTGGCCCCTCTCTAAGCCAAATGCAGCACATAAACTCATTACCTTCTCCCACACACACACACCAGTGTAGGATGTGCCTCCCTGGCACTGAGGGATTATTACCAAGCACCAAGTAACACAAATGAATTTTTATGGCTAAGAGATTTTAAAGTGAGTCAGGAGGTCATTCTCGAGGTTTTCCTACCCTCATTTCAGCAAGATCTCATTGAATGCCACAGCAAACAGTGTCTCAAACAGCGGAGCTCCTGAGGGCTCTAAAGACAACCAGACCCTATAAACAGGGCAGACAAGCTCAGGAATTTGGCTCCTGTCAGTGGGTCTTACTTTGGAATATTTGTTCCCTAGTGTAAAAGAGTTAGACTCACTTATAGTTTCCCTACATGTGGGTCTTCTGCCCCTTTTATTTGAACCTATAATTAATACTAAACTTGCTAAATATATGTCCCAGAGGCTTAAATCTTTGATCTGTTCATGTGCCGGTTGAGTCCTGAATCTCAGCAGAGTTGCAACACCTACTCTCCAGTTCATTGGCCCATACCAGGAAAACCAAAAGGAGATGATGATGGACTATGGCCATCACAAGGAACAGAGAGTGTCTGCAGTTGCAGGTAAGATAGTTCCATCCATCTGCCCCATGGGACCTAGGCCCCCTCTCAATTAGAAACAGAGTGGACATCACCATCCTAAAATCTTCAAGATTGGAGAAAGAACAATGGACTAAAATGGACTTACTATTATTCTATTATAAACATTGTTATTCTGGTAATGGAAGAACATTTGCCATTGATATAAAGGCTGGGGCCACCAGAGGGAAGAATAGGTGTAATATGGGGACATTTTCAGGACATTGGAATTGTCCTGCATGACATTGCAATGATGGATACAGGTCATTAGATATTTTCTCATAACTTAAAAAATTGTGCAGGATAGAGTGTAAACTATAATGTAAACTGTAGTTCACAGTTAGTAACAATGCTTCAATATGTGTTCATCAATTTTAGCAAATGTAACACTGTCATTAGGATGTTGTTAATGTATGAGCATGTGGGAGGGGGAAGGGGTGGGGCATATAGAAATCCCCTATATTTTTTATGTAACATTTATGTACTCTAAAGCTTCTTTAAAAATTAAAAAATAAAAAATGGAGAAAAAAAGGATCAGAGGCTTGAGTTTCATGGTCTCCTGAGCAGATGGAAATGCCATGGCTGGTAATTCAGCCTCTGGACAGATAACAATAGAAGACCCAAGAACAGGATAACTGGAAAAGTGATGTGTGGATAGACCAATGGCTGTGGGAAAAGACTGTGTAGATCATTGCATTGCCTGTTAATGTTAACCAGAGACTATCAACTGCAGAGATGGCTCTTAACAACCAGATTTACAGGATGACATTCCTTGTGAATATCACCTCTGTCCTCTCCAACCTCTGTGTTTGAACAATAGGTTCAGGAGTGGAATAATCTTGGTGGCAGAGACAGAGGACACAGATATACATAGGTCCAGAAGCATGGCTCTCTTTCACCAAGATTTCGACGCACTTTCACCAGGATTGATTTATCTATATTCCCTGCAGAGTGTGCAACCTGCCAAGAGCATAGATGGACACCGAGTCCTTAGTATTGCCTCATCCCTCAAGACAACACATCTAACAACTTCCTGACTAGTATGTTATATCAGGGTCCTTCCCTTGAGAGATTTGTGATTCACCCTAACCAGAAACCATACTTTCTCCAGGTATGGGTTTGCCTTCACTGTCAAGAGTGTCCGTGCCATGCAAGGGCTCTGAAATCTTGTTCTAACTCTAAGGTACTCCATAAGTCATTGCCTCAGACCAAAAGAAGCATGTTACAGCAGAGGTGATATGACAATATGTTCAGAAACTAGGTTCCAATTGCCCTACCACATACCTCATGAAACTAACAGAATTAAAAGGTGGAATAGTCCATTAAACAGCTTTTGGGCAACAACCCTATAGGATAAAGTGTTTTTCCCTAGGATATAGTATATGCACTAAAGCTCAAGCTTTGTATACTGAGTATATATTCCTTTTGATTTCCATAGGACTTCTAATTGACAATACTTTCTTGCCTGAAAGCTTTCTCCAGACATATGTGTAGGCAGACCTGCAGTATCTGTAAATTAATACCCATTCCCAAGAAACAGCCCTCAACAATTGACAGGCAAGATTTGGCATTTGAATATCCCAACTTGCTTGACTCTTGTGTTAGAATAACTCAGGTATATTTCCAGACTGTTTACCTGTTGAGATTAAGTTCCAGTGTGCAAAACTGTGGAGAGCTGGATAACATACCCTTTCATAGACTGCCTTTTCCCCCTGATACACTTCATCACCTCCAACCAATGTTTCTTTTATTTTCTAAATAACATGAACTTGAATTTTCCTTGAGCTAAGACACAAACTAGCTTGTGGTAGATATCTGGTGGTGCATGTTGGGAAGCAAGGAATGGATTCTTCTGGGTAGAGATCCTGGGTTCAGGGAACCATTCTTCAAGCAGTAGAAACATTATTAAATGTTCAATTACCACCTGGAAATTATGGATGCTCCTTTCAATGGATCAATAAACAAAGATTTAAGGTAATAGACTGGTGAGATAATCAATACTGAAGAGACATAATGCTACATAATGGGGAATAAGGACTTGTGATGGTTAGGTAATGTATCAACTCAGCCAAGTAATGGTGCCTAGTTGTTTGGTCAAACAAGCACTGGGCTAATTGTAAAACAAGGACATTTCATGGACTTTCATTATCTGTGAGTTGATTTTATAGATGGCGGATTACATCTACAATCAATCAAGGTGACTATGGTCAGCAATGAGTGATGTCTCATCCAAGCAATTTTTGAAGGCTTTAAAATGGGAAGTGATTTCAGCATTCAGAGAGAGAATTCCCAGCTCTAAAGAAATAACCAATATCTCCTGGGAACTCATCAAGGACCTTTACTGGAGTCCCTGATTTGCAGCCTGCCCAGCAGAACTTGGACTTGTGCATCCCCATATTGCATGAGAAAATTTTATAAAATCTCATACTTTTTACAGATATTTCCTGTCAGTTCTGTTTCCCTAAAGAACCCTGACTAATACAGGGGTGTATGTCTGGAATTCAGGGTATTCACTAGGGCATCCCTACTTTGTTTCTCTGCTCCATGATAATGGAGAGAAGGCAAATGTCATCAACCACAGCCTAACAATAGCAAATTGATTAAAGACTCAGTTCCACTGTAGTGAAGAATTAGTGTTACCAAAAGCAGGTGTGGTCTTTGCCCTCTACTCAGAGATAAGTTTTATTTTTTTTTATTTTTTTTAATTTTTTTTTAAAGATTTATTTATTTTATTACATAGCTCCCCTTCCCCCCCATTGCGGCGACACGCCGAGACTTGCTCACTGCGCAGGCGCGGCTTTCCCCGCTTGTGGGTGGCTTCTGCTTCTATTCACGGCCGGCTCTTGCTTCAGTTCGCGGGTGGCTGGCTGCGCTCCATTTGCGTGTGACCTGCCCTGCCCGTGGCGGCTTTTGCCCTGTCCGTGGCAGCTTTTTGCCCTGCCCACGGCGGCTCTGGCCCGCCCATGGCGGTTTGCCATTCTCAAGGCGGTCTGCCCGCTAGGAGAGGTCCCCGGGAACCGAACCCAGGGCCTCCCATGTGGTTTCCCAGCGTGCTCTTTATCCACTGAGCTATCTAGCCGGGCCCAGAGAGATAAGTTTTAAATCCTTGTCATGTCTTGCTTAATAGGACTGTCTTGATTTGCCTGAGGGCTAACAATGTGATATTTGATTTTGGGTTTTGACTTTCACAACCTCAGGAGGATCTGGCGACTAAAGGTATTAGGTAGACAACTGGCAGGGACTGGGACTAAAGGTTAACCACATGGACTATATTTGATAGAGCTCTGGGCACCAAGTGCTCCTGGTTGGCAATTCTTGGTGCATACCATCATACATCATGGCATGGAGGAGATAATGCCTCCAAGTTCTTTGAACAACCAGTTCCCTGGACAACACCCAGCCTAGAATTGTACCTCTCTTCCCTTAGTCTGAGGTGCACCCTCTTTGTCAACTGCTGTAAAGAAGGTAGGTTTTGAGCTGTAGTCCAAATTTTATGTCTGGGACATTGATGGGGCAGGTTCAGTCTGCAGTGTGGTCGTCCCAGTCCAAGTGGAGGAGACAGAACTGAAGCAAAAGTGATTGGCCCCAAAGATGTCGGGTCATGAGCTGTGCCACATATATGAGGACAAGGCCTCTGGCTTGTGCTTATCTTTCAAGACTGCAAAGGCTTATGCAATAGTGTTATCTGAGGCAGGGTTGGGCACTTGTTGCTGGTGGAGCCTGCCAGATGGATGACTTCAGGCAGCATAATCACTAGCAATGATGGCTACAAAAATGCAAGGATGTAGGAATAAGGGAAGAGTGCCTCTTCTTCGAAGAACAGACACAGAAGAAGGAGATTTGGAAACAGCAGTCTCAGCAGTCTCCTCAGGGGCTGGAAGACAGCTAGCCTATAGGCCTGGGTCTCCCCTGGAGGGTTGGAGGCAGGTAGCCTGGAAACTGCTGAAAGTGACAGTATACAGTTGACTGTGCCTCAGGAAGTAACAGTCTACGAACTGATGGCCCAGCAGAAGTGCAACAAACCTTCTTTCTCTGACCAGTCCGTAGTCACACCATGGCCCCTGGGTACAATTCCAAGTGCCATGATGCCTGCAAGAAGCGCTTTGCCCATTTACACCAAGGATGCAAGGGGACAGTTTCACTGTATAGACCCAGAGGTGATGTTCATTAATGCCATCTTCAAGTACTCTGTGTCCACGCACTTTAGGCCTTGACAAAGACAAATACACCCTACTCATGTCGATAACATCTCTGACCAGTCACAAATGCAGACACTGAGACCTTTTGAGGCCCTGCAACTTTCCTACATTGAGGAATATGTATCAAGGGGCCACTGTACCAGCTGTGGTTTCCCTTCCATGCTTGCTGATGTAGCTCATGAGCCTGCAGAGCAGATTTGTGTGGTTCCAGGGCAAGAAGTTCCTGCCTTTGCTATCTGACATCTGAGACATCCACTAGTGTGGAAGCCATCCACTTTGCCCTACATCCCTGCCTTGCTACACCTTCTTGTTTGAGCATTGTTGCTCCTTCTTCCCCCTGAGGTGGGAAGGTGTCTGAGACAGTCTGGGGGTCCTACATTGTGGCTTGGAGCACAATACCCATCCTACCAGCACTCAGCCTTTGAAATAAGACACAATTGGTGTCTAAGCAGAATCTGGTCCTTTCCTTGATGCCCACCAAGTCTTTCTGGGAGGAGTGTATTCATCACAGGTAAGGCCCTCTAACCTCTCCAGCAGTTCCGGTTGCCTTCCTCACTCAACTTACACCTCAAGCCCACCTTGCAATGCACTTTGAACAGGGGATGGAGGGCCCATGGCTCTTCCCTATGATTAGGAGACCATAACCCCTCTTTTCCTCTGCTTCACCCAATTACAATAATATTTTTAAAGGGATAATAAGATATAAATACAAAACAACAGAGAGTACAATGGAAAACTTTGCATTTGGATACCTCCCAGAAGTTGACCTATGCTTCTCTTGCTTTGGCTGTTTCTAATTTGTAACCTTTTGCTACAGTGAAACTGGTGTGGGAAGTATGGTGCTTTCCTGAGTTCCATGAGTCATTCCAGTAAATCATCATATTTGAGAACCCATGAATGTGTGTTGGTGTCTGAAGGCTTGAGGGGAATATTCCCTCTGACTTTGAAGTGTAGAAATATCCTTGCAATTCCCTTGGCTTAACGATTCTGGGCAATCTACCAGGCAAAAACAAAACAAAACAAAACAAAATAAGCAAACACAAAACAAACAAACAAAAACAGCAACAACAAAAAACAACAAGAAAAAAACAAAAATAAGCTGTACTGCATATTTTACAGGGAAATCTAGAATGAGTGATGGAGAAAAGAAATGAATATAATTCACCATCGTCTACAGTGAGTGCTGTTTATTGTTTACTAACACTAATCTAGACAATTTTAAAGAACTTGAAGGATATTTGTATTTTCTTTTTATTTATTTCCAAAATGGTATGCTTGTGTGACACATAATACTTTTAGGAACTAATACTTTTCTTAACCTTTTAATTAAATTATGTTTACCTGTAATAAAAGGACTGGAGAAATGAGGGATCATTGCAATCTTGAGGAATGGAACAGCAATAAAAAGGGAAGATCTGAAGGTAAACATGGTCTTAAGAAAACCTTGGTAATTTTGAAATTGGATATGAGAATCTGTTTTGTATATTAATATTCATCCTAAATGTACTAAAAAATATATGTTGCCTATATTTGCTCTTATATCTATATCTATGTCTTCTACAGCTAAATTCATTAATTATGTCAAAATAAATATATATTAACCTGGGAAAGAGTTAAATTGAAATATGTAGGCTTCAATTTTAATAGATTTATTTACTTGGGGAACAGGTTTTGGATCAGTTAAAGTCTATTAATTAACCCCCAAATATTTTTAAATATGCATATATTATATTTATAATTTTGAAAAATTGTACTAACATAATGCAATTGTAATATGGAATGGGTAAAATTTATGGCACAATGCCAAAACCTGCATGCCATTTACTAGCTATATGATCTTGAGCAAATTCCTTAAGCTATGAAACTAAGATTCCTCATTTGCAAAATGATAAGCATAATAGCAAGGGTGTAGAGTTGTATTGGGATTAAATGCCATAACATATATAAATCACCAAGCACAGAGCTTGCTCTAAGTAAGATAATCAGTAAATGTCTATTCCCTTGTCTTTTCTCTACTTCTTCATCAGCCACTATTTTCTCAAGTATTACCAACACTTTTAACGATCAATTCACCTTGACTGCCCTTACTCCTGAATCATAAGCCACGAACACAAAACACTGAAATTACTTTCTAACATCAACTTCATAATTATGGTTTCTCCTAAAAAAAGATATCAAAGATAACATTAAGCTTTTCTTTTCATAAGTCTGACATCATTAAAAATGAATTCTGAATCTCCATGTACATATTAACATACTCACAAAACACATATAGCAGGCATCAACAGAATTGCAAAGCTGTCAATAAATTTGCAATTTTGGGTCAACCATTTTATTAAAGTAGAATCTGATAAAGACACACAAATATAAAGAACATTTGAGGCATAAAATTAAGAATGTGTGTGCAACCCTGCATTAAACTATTATAAAATGCACATTAATTTCAAGCATACTGGAAATATTTATTTACGATAAAGACAGATATTAATATAAAAAGAAATTCTCAATAAATATCAAATAAACTAACATTAGGGTCTTTTTCTCTAATGGTCATATGGTAAAATTAGAAATTAATTTTTAAAATACCCACATATAACATATATTTGGAAATTAAAACACATAACATACTTGATGTTAAAAATCATGGGAGAAATAATAACAGAAAATATGAAACACTTAATAGTGACAAAATATGACATCTAATACAGCAAACCTTTTGAGATGCAACTCTAGGGAGACAAAAGTAAACTTTTCTAACCTTACATTCGAGTCGAGAATCTAGTAAAAGAACAACAGAATAAATTAAAAAATGTACAGGTAAGAAAATAATAATTAGAAATTAATTAAATACTGTTAAGGGCTGACTGGAAAGACTAAGCTGCAAGTACCAATGTGGTCAAATAAAGCATCAAGCCAAAATAAAAGTAACAAGCCTTTATTTACTTATGCAATGGTATAAACAAGTAGCCAGACACAACGGGCTGATTCCTCCATGGTTCCATGTATCCCCACAGAAAGGCAGAGTAGATGTATCAGCCCAAGGTGGGAGTAATTATCTCATTGACTATGGCCTGCCCACCCCCAGCTTCTCATAAGTAGGTCTAAGCAGAGGCATCTGGGGAAGACCTTGGCCAAAGATCCCCAAAAAGGAGGCTTCCATATGAAGGCACATGTCCTGTCAATTCAGATGTGTATAAAAGCTTGACAGGAGAGCTTGGCCTTGACTGGAACTCCATTCAAAGAGACTGCAATGCACTAGCTATGTACCGTGTCAGGTGTGGAAGGGCAGATTTCCATCATCAGGCCTGCCAAGTAAATTGAAATTATCTATGGTTGGACCTGAATGATCATTCACAGGATTTCAGTCTAGAGCAGTAACTGAGCAATGGACTTGCTGCCTGATGTGGAGGAAACAAATATTGTGACACCAGGACTTTAAAAAAAGAGTTTTATTGCAAGGTTG
>PVKH010000546.1:0-36705 GCA_004027955.1 Chaetophractus vellerosus
ATGTATACAATAAATGTTCATTACCTGACTGGCAAAGGGGTCCATGGAACAAAAAAGGTTAAGAACCTCTGGTCTAAGGGCATATATATATTACCAGAAGTAATGCTAAAAATGTAACACGAGACTGTATAATATAGTGAAACCTCATATCAATTATGAATATAGGTAATATTGCATGTATTAAGTTGTTTTACAAAATGTAAATACAAATAAACTAGAGAGACAGAAACAGAATAGCAGCTATGGATGGCAGGGGAAGGATAGAGAGATTGAGAGGTGATGTGAGTTTTTTGTTTGTTTGTGTTTTTATTATTATTACTATTGGAATAATGAAAATGCTCTAAAAATGATTGAAGTGATGAATGCACAACTATGTGATTATGCCAAATACCATTGATTGTATACTTTGGGTGGATTTATGCTTTATTAATGTGTATCAATAAAATTGATTTGTTAAAAAAATCCAATCCATGAAAGTCTCATGCTTTTGTAAAATACAATAAAATGCTACAATGAAGTTACATTTCTATTAAAACTTTTAAATGCTTCCCTCACTTTCTGTACTTAACTCATTGTAATATTATACCAAAGTTTTCATAAGCTATTTATAGTTCTTTTTGAATAGCTTGGACTGAAATTCCAGTTTGGGATTTCCAGGACCTCATTTTCCAGAAGTTTCTGGTGTCATTGAATCTAAATTGCAGAGATATTTTGTTCCAGGAATGTGATTACTTTCAACCTTTGTAATAAATGATATAAAATGTCTAATAAATGTTGGGAGTACTAGGGAAATTTTAATATCATGGCTTCAACAATGGTCCTGCCAAAGAAATTCTCTCAATTAGCTTTATAGATTGTGATTGTAAAATATGATAGTTTGTAAAAATTGTGTATTTCTGCTTAGATATGTGTTTCATCATTATTCCAGATGTTATTTGGTGCTTTTAGAATGTGTGGTATTAGGTGATGAAGCATACGAAGCTAGTGTATTACAGTGCAGTCGCATTTCCTATTTGATCCATAAAATTTATTTTCCTTCATATAACTTGATCAAAGTATAAAGTTTGATATGGACATGTGGTTAAACACATACAGTTCATGTGGTTTGGACAGTAGGCATCTTTTTAGACATAACTACTATTTTTTTTAGCAGGTCTACATTTAAACAAGTCCAGGTCATATTCTCTGGGTTTCCATTTTGAGCTGGGTATTAGTAAAAATAAATTGTGCCATTCTTATTAATCAAATATTTTGGTTAAGACAAAGTTATCATGTATCAGACTGTATCAGTAATGGCAAACATATGGCTATAGGAGGCATATAAGTGATGTAAACAAGTGCAGAAGGCTGGGTATAAAACAAAAGAGCACAGTGAAACCTATGGCAAAATGGAGAGCACTTACCTCATATAAAGACATTCACATTTAATACTGTAAATCTCTCAACAGGGCACAAAAGCAAATCTCTCGGCAAATTTGGCTAATGGCATTTCCATTTTCATCTTCTGTACCCATCAACATCATGAAATTTCAAAGCTTTAAAATAAAATCTAATTCTAAACCATTATAATTCATTTAATATAAAAGCCATTTTATTTTTCTGACTTCCAAGCTGCTTATAAGGGTTTTCCACCACACAAATAAAATCCTCTAAGTTGTGATCATCACACTCATATTAGGGAAGAAAATGCAAAATAAGAAGCGGAAGGTGAAAGTTGTCTCAGACTAAGTGGCAGAAGCAGAGCCAGGCAGCCCCTGGTCCAGTGAAGCTGGGGTGCTGGGTTTCTGTGGGGATGCGATATGGCGAGGATACCAGGGGAGGAGGTTGACAAGGGAGGCTGGAATCCAATTAAGGTAGTGCTTCTATTCATGGTTAACATTTATTAGGCTCTTACTGTGCATCAAAAATTGAACTGTGCCATTGACATGGTTTCTATCATTGGTCACTGTGAACCTGTGAAGAACTATTGAAAGTTACTCTCAATCTCATGAGATTAGCTGTTTTTTCACTAGTGAAGTTTAAACATATTTAGATTCTTTTGTGCATGTAATTTACCATATTTACATGCATAATTCTTATAGAAAATATCAGAGATAGAAGAGATTTTATATTAATACATTTTAAATGTTCCTATTTGCCTAGATAATGGCTTACTTTTGTGTCTTTCCCTTTGGTAGCTGTGAGATTTTCAAGGGCAGGGAATATATCTTGATTGTTTTCTTTGAATCCTCTCTATAGCCCACTAGGATATAGGCTGTCTGAGAGCAGGAAATTGTCATGTCTAGTTCATTGATGTCCCTCATGTCTAGAGCATCTGCCTCATTTCAATAATTATTTCAATACTAGGATTTCTATATTCAATGAATACTTCCAAATGAGTAAGTGAATGACTGAATCATTCCCATTTTTATAGATGAGGAACTGAGTGGTTGAAAGGTTTAATATCTTATTTGGGGTGCACAGCACAGGCAGTTTCAATAACAAAGCAATCACTTAACAATCACTTATGCTATGTGTTAAGAAGAACCGTTAATACAAATATTTATCATACAAATAAGGACTAGGGTAGGTGATCCTGGTAGCAGTGAGAAGAATGGATGGTGATATGAGCACCCAGGGCATGATGGGCACTGAGCCCAGGACAACCCCAGTAAGAAAAGAAGGAGAGAGGATTATAGAGATACTCTGAGTACAAATTGACATTGGGAGAAAAGAGAAGGGTAGTCACAGATTACTTTAAAATTTTCTAGAATGGGAGACTGAATCTTCATGGGAGTGTCTAGCAATTTCTTCCTCATCCTTGAGCAAAGAACAGTCCCCCCAGATGATTTTATTGCCCGCTTTAGCCAGAATGCAGATTAAGATGGAAAAATGGAAGGACATCTCCACCTGACCAACCAATCCATCAGTCAAGCCTGGGAATTCCGAGACATACCTCAGAGCTCGGTCTTCTTTCTTGTATCCAGTTTGAGATATTGGCAAGAAAATAGAATACAAGTGAATGATTCCTCTTGGGGTTTTGCAAAGTAGGGGACCTTGCAGACCGTTCCAATCAGCTGGTTTTAACAAATGCAGGTCTGCCCCTCAGAAGTGGTTTATTTCATCTACCCATATCCAATCCTCCTTTTACAGCCATTTCATATATTCTTGGTGCTTGCCTTTTTAGTTTGTGCTATATTAAAATGTGTAATCTTATATATTTTAGCAATTGTTTTAGCATTATTCTTTTGTAATGAATGTTGGATATACATTTTAGTTTTCACTAGATTGTAAGCAACTAAGTATTTAAGCTCCAATCTTTTATCCTTATATATACATATATTTGAATTCACTGGAATATGTAGTAGAGTACTTGTATGCTGTTTTTACTCATTTTAAATAATGTTGATAAGTGATTAATGACTTCTCTTTGAGTAAACTCCTCCCTTCCAGTCAATGATGAGAGATAGATAGTTAATAGGTGGATAGGTAGCATGTCCTAATCCTTCCCTGTGAATACATCCCTATTGCTAAATTACCTACCCTTGAGAAGGTGAATTGTCTCTTTTAAGGGGCAGTAGGGTATCAATGCCAAGAAACAAGGTTATCTTATTCTTGTTTCTTAAAATGTAGGCAATTTATTTCCAGGTACTAATTTACTCATTCAGTAAACATCTAATATTTTATAGACAAGTTATGTTTCAACTTTCTCAGAGCCTACATCCTGAAAAATACTTTAACCTATTTGAAATTCACTGTAGAGACAAACTAATAGTGTAGGACTCTTACAACACTCCAGAAAATCTCCTTCTCTCCCTCTAACCATTTTCTTTTGCTCTAATGACCTGGGATCAGTTTTCTCTATTACATTGGAATACAATACATGAAGAACCTTAATGCCAGATATAGCCTTTATCACAAAGACCTTATGGATATTGAATTGTAGGACAATTTATTTTAGAGATAACATAAGCTTGAGAGCATGAGTGTTTGTTACAAACAATATAATTCTAAGCTCAGTGACTTTTAATGCCAATTAATGATTTCAGGATTATTTATTAGGGCATTTCAAGTTCACAGAAAGTTTTAAAAGCACAGAAACTGTTTACCACACTGTCATCTCAAAAGCAATAGAAATGAAAGCAAAAGGAAATGCTTCAACCACCTTCATTAAGAAGTTTATTGAGCTGCTCACTTCAACAGCAGGATATAAACAGAGAAAACAGCCCTTAGAAAATAAATATTAAAAGCTCATCTCCATAGACCTATTGGAGAGAACAGAGAACTAACAACCTTTGATACAGCTTAAGAGACAATTCCTCAGCTGGAAATGCACCAAAGAAAATCTTTCCAAGAAAGAAATCTTTTTCTGAGAAAGAAACGGAAATTTTCTGAAAACCTATTAAAACACTCAGTGTGAAATAATAAAAAAAAATTAAAGGATGCATCATAAAATAATATGGCCTAAGAAATCAGCAGGTTATAACAGAGAAGGAAAAATATCACCTCCGTCACATTAATAAAATGAGAAGTGAAATTAAACACAATAAATAAGATCTCCTTTGGTCTTTAAAAAGTAAATGGTTCAAAAGGAGCCATTTTCTGAGACTTAACTATTTCAAATAATTCCTCTTTTAAATGGGAAGTTAACATTCTGAGTCTCGGCCTAATATGGGGTCTTGATAACTGGTGCTGAGCTTTGCTATGGTGGAAAGAAAAGGGCTGTGCCAGCAAATTAAATAAGGTTAAAATCTTTGTCCTGTTTCATGTTATGTAACCTTAGATCACTACCTATACCCATGGTCTTAGAGTTATAATCTGTAAATTGGAGATACCAATTTTGGCTGATGGTTGAGAGAATGGCTTTTAGAATCAGGCAGATCTGAGTTTGAACCTGCCATTTACTGGTGGGCAAGCATGTTACCCTCTATAAACCTCTGTTTCCTAATCTGTAACAATCTCAGAATTACTAGGAGTAAAAAAGCTAGCTGGAAGTGTTTGGCTTAGCCCCTGGCATATAGTAAGTGTTCAATACATTAGGGCCAAAAATGGTATTGATGAGTGTCTTTGGGAAGATTAAATGATTTACCTCATACAAAAAACAGCACTTGACACCTGGGGGGTGCTAGGTAAACAGTAATTTTCCATGTGAATATTCTCACTGCCGTGAGTTTGTGATAATCAGGGTAGGCTAAACATTCCCTATATTAGAAACCATGCATGTGTCCCCAGACCTAATTTTTCTCCCTAGGTCTGCTTTTTAGAATGCTGGTGATAAACTAAGCCTGATTTATTATATGAGCATCCTGTATGGGAAAAGACTGTAACTCTAGGTATCTTTGGTCAACCTTAAGAGATATGCAGGGGGATGGATGTGGCTCAAATGGTTGGGCGTCCATCTCCCATATGGACAGACCTGGGTTCGATCCTGGGACCTCCCGGTAAAAATTAAAAAAAGAAAAATATAGAAGGTGCATGAGCCATTAGGCCCTGTGTGTGGGTGCGCCTCCAGGCCCCATGAGCGGATGGGACCAGGCCCCACGAACAGGTAAGACCCCAGGCCCCGCGAACGTTTAAGCCCCCCAGACCCTGTGCGTGTGTGCGCTGTCAGGCTCCGTGAGCCACGCTGCAAGATGATGATGTAACAGGAGAGTGACATGAGGGAAAGTCAGGAAGAGACATGCTGAAAAACCAGGAACTAAGGTGGCACAGGAGGTAGGACACCTCTCTCCCACATTGGAGATTCCAAGGATCAAATCCCAGTGAAGACAGGAGGAGAAGGATGAGAAGAGAGGGCTGGAAATGGACACAGAGAGTTGCCCAGTGAATGGACACAAAAACAGCAAAAATGGGGGAGGGGGGTAAAAATGGATTAAAGTAAATAAATAAATAAATCCTTAAAAAAAAAGTATGGGGGAGTAAGATACGGATTATAGTTAGTAGTAATTGACGATGCTCTTTCATAATTTGTTAACAAATGTTTCACAACAATGCAAACTATTTGTGGTGGGGTGACGTGTGGGAGCCCTGTATGATGTTATGCATGTTTGTTTTGTAAGTTCACAATGTTTACTGATCACTATTATAGTTTATTTATGTTCATGTATGAATGATATACTTCAATAAATTGTTTAAAACAAATAAACAAACACACAAACAGTAATTTTCTTATCCCGGCTCACTATTTTCCACCAAAAGGATAAGCTCCTTAACAGCAAAGCTCGACAGTATAGTGTCTATTGCATGTAGATATTCCACTAATATTTGTTGAGTTAATGCTTGAACATATGCACACATGCACCCCATATTATAATTATATAATTCTTTGGAGTTTATTAATCATTCTTGAACATATCTTTCATTTGAAAAACACAACAATCCTATGGGTTGGGTAGCATTGGCATAGCTAGTCTCCTTTTTCAAAAATGGTTAGAATCCAGAAAAATTGACTGACTTGTCCTAAGTGACTGACCTGGTCAGTTACTGGATCCAGTACTTCTGTCACTTAATTCAGTGTACTTTACATGATCACACAATTAGCTTGTAAATTCTAGAATTTTGTGCAGGAATTTCTTATATGTATTCTTACTTCTTCTCATAAGGGCACCAAATTCTCCCAGAAAGATAATTCTGAGAAGCACACAGCATGGATAACTCTATATCCCTCTTTCGAAGATACCCTAGGGTCCTACCAGCCTCAGACAGCTTCTTTTGATTATCTTCTCCAAAGGCCAATACACCCAAGCATAATTCTGCTCACTTGGCACAAACAATGAAACTTACGGTACAATGAGAGGACAAGATCATAGTTGACCTGGATGTTACTTTAAAGAAAGGTTGAGGGCAGGTTTTACATATGGCTACTAAATTCAGCCTAATATTATGGGACCAGGAAAGTAATGGAGGAATCTGTAGAAAGAGGATGTTGTTTTTATCTGCTGAGAAGATATAACGGGCATTGGACCAGAAAAGAGCAGAGGACTCCAGGACAAGCTGTCACCCTCTTCTCTCTGCCTTTGCTGTTCTTATTAACCTTGCTCTTTTCATGTTAAGCCAATTTGTAAAATTCTTCTCTCCTGAAATCCCCCTTCTCTTCCTGTCTTAAACTCTATGGATTATAGCAACTGGCGGTCACATCTTGACAACCAGTAACCACAGGTGGCTCTTGCTTGTAAACAGAAAGCTAAGGTGGTTTTATTGTTTATATGAAAGTCACTGAGTAGATCAGTGAGTGGATTAACTAGAAACCTCTTCTTCCTGGGAAAGGTCAGACTGGTTCAAATAGGGAGAATTTCTTGTAGGCTTGTGTTCCACGGCCAGAAAAACACCACATGTGCCTGTTCTAACAACTCCTTGGGCATAGGTCATTATTCATATTTTATTAAAGGTAATTAATGATTGTATTATGATGCCTGCCTCTCCAATATTCATGAAATGGTAACAATCAAAGGGAAAACACTAGAGAAAAAAAGACCTGAGGTATGGACACATATATGAGTAAATATCTTTAATTTAGAATGAGGCAATTATTGCCCTAAATAAATGGTACAATCTAAAATAATGGGACATATTTTGCAATTTCCTTGGAGATCTGCTCTTTGAACAGGTAGCATAATTATCCTGAAAATGGAGATCACAGGATCTGATTAAGAAAACAGAAAATTTGCGAGTACCTTTCCAGACTCAAGTAGCAATCCAGCTGCCTTTTGAGAGCTATGTGGCATATTGGAAGAAGGTGGGCTTTGACTGAGGCACTGAATTTGATTAAAATGTGCTTTCTATTGACAATTTACTCTATGGTATAGGGGAGGTTTTCTGAGTTTCTGTCTCATCTATAAAACCACAATAGCACTGCTCACCTTGTAGAGCTGTTTCATTTGCAACAGCAAATATGCTGTAGCCCATAGTAAATGGAAGCTCTCCTTTAAATCCGGCACTCATCTCTGATTAGTCATTTTTATAAGAGCATCATTATTTTGCCAATGCAGGATAAAATGTGTCCAAAATATGTTTATTCTGATTTTCCATGTCCCAAGTATGGGGCTATGCAGTCATCAAGAAATGCAAATGTACTAGAACCTTTTGTTACTCGCATCAGGCTGGTCATTAACTGAGATGAATGGAACCCAAGGAATTTTCCAACTGTATTAGTTCTGTCCTACAGAACCTGTTTTAACTTGATCAGTATAGACAGGGATAACTTAGGAAATTTAATCACTTTGTCTGTTTACCTAGATCCAATCAACTGGTTAATTGCCTTGTGTGAAAGTGAGATGGCATGTAGATAATGATAATTGTATAATGAAAGCTTGAGATATTGATTTAATAATGACCATATTAATATTGCAAAGTAAAAATAGCATTAGTGAATGATGATGAGTGCACTGTATTGCAAAAATAATAGAATAAAACATCCTTTATGCCAATAGATCAGTTAAGAAGAAATGGAAAAAGACATTTGAAAATGAATGACCATATATTTCAGAAACAGAGAAAGTGTGTGAAACTAGGAGCTATCAACAATCAGCCTTGACCCTAAAACTTGGTAGAAGGAAGAATTCCCCAAAACAGACTTTGTATCCAGACTGCCTACCCAAGAATGGCAAGACATTGGCAAACCAAACATGCTGAGATCAAAGGACACCCAATGATCAAATAAGGAGACCTTTTGTTAGTGCCTGACTTCCTGAGGCTGTGGAATATAAACAGAGATAGCAGCCCTCACAATAGAAGTACTATCCGTCAGGACTTTGCAGACTCTGAGTAAAATAAAATCCTCTGGAACTGAGACTTCTCAGGGGTATTACAACAAAAAACTATCTCTAAAATCCCTTCTCACTTCTCTTTCTGTCATAGCATGCTGTTCTGAAATGAAAACTATGAATTCAATATGTAGAAAGGGCTATGTGCGTTTCTGAGTGAAGTGTAGGAGAAAATAAAAATTCCAGGTCTATTAGTACTTTATTTGAAATTAGCAATTTATCCTCTCTGACTCTCCTCCCCTGTCCTTCTTTCTCCCTACCTAAATTCTCAAATTTCAAAAGAAATAAATTTATTGAGCAGGAGGTCATTCCAGCATTGCTGTCCGGCTTCAGGAAAGGGCAGGACTTGTTTAGTCCTTGGCTTCTGGGCACTTTAGGAAATCAATCAATACCTGAGTGCTGAGGCCTGCCTCAACTCAGATGGGAGCAAAACACAAGGTAGAAGATCCATCACCTTTGCTCTAGGGCTAAACTCCACTGTGTTCTGCTTATCAGCTCCATCATCTCTCACCCTAGACCATAGTTGCCATATGCCAAAGTTTTAGATCTGCAGCACCTACTTGATTTTTATAGTCTCCTCAAAATTCTCTGAACAAGCACCTTTGGGCTTTCTCATCATGATTCTCATACTTGAGAGATAGTTAAAAATGCCAATTCCCTGGCGTCATGATTCCAGCAATTATGATTCAGTGAGTCAGTATGTGGCCCAGGAACCTGCATTTTTAATAAACATTTCAAGTGACAGTGATGGAGGTTGCATGAAGGCCACACCAACAAAACTGTTCTATATACTTTTATACCTGCCCTAGCTTTCTTCTCTAGCCTCAACTCTTTTCCTATCTGTGTTGACATTATCTGATTTTTCTAGCCTTTTCTAACTCACTTGTGCTTTTGGTTCATACCTGGTGAACAAATCTAGCTGATACCCCAAAAAGAAGTTCTTTGCTTTTCATAATGGGGCAGGGAAGATAGAAAATAGGCAAAATTGTCAAGTATTCAGCTTACTGTTTTGTTTCCTTTCTGTCTTTCATACTCATAGAAGTGATGGTGTCTGAAAACAATTACTGAAATGCAAGAAGTTCAGGAAGATGAGGGACATCCAGAAAATATAGTTGCACAAGCAGGGGCTGGGGAAGGCGAGAGGAGGATGTGTATACATACACACACACACACACACACAAATATATACATATGCACACACATGTGTGTATGTATATGCATATATATACAAACACATGCAAATATATTTGTATATATGTATATATGTATATTGTGTATGTGTGTGTGTGTAAGTAGTAGCTGAAAGCTAACTACCTAGAACTGATTCTTTCATAAATTCATAAAAAGATCGTGAGTTTGATTTGACTTTTACCCCTCTGCAGCCCACTTTAATTGAATTCTTCTAACCCTCCCTTAAAGTTATCACAGGCAATTATCAAAGAGAGGATCATTCATTTCATTTAATTCTTTTCCTTCTCCTCTCTCCTCCCATCTGCCTTAGGAGGTGACCCTTCTGCCTCACTGCTGGGAGGAGTAAATGCATATAGCCCCTCTCTAGAACACCTGTGAACCTGTATGCAGCATATTTTTTTAAAACATGGGAATTGTTTAAATATTAACTCATGATCATTTGCTTTACATAGTCCAAATCTCTATATTTCTTATTGATTTTGAAGTCCAGTAGATAACTGTGGGTAATAATTTCATCACTTACAAGAAAATTATGAACATTATTTTGATTTTTAAATTTAAATAATGTTCCCAAATCATTGAAAACTGTTGTTTGGTAAGATAAATTTACTATGTTAACCAATTTTAAAATAATTATCCTTGTCAACAATACTGATAGAACTTAGGTCTTTAGACTGCAAGACACTTATTGGGAAAACGTCTCTTTGCCTGAGGTGGTACAGCCCCCAAATTAGTGTCTTCATGCTGCCTTCTGGGCATAGAGTTTTACATTGCATGTGACTACAAAGCATTATTCTTCAATCTATATTGTTATCCTCCCATTGTCCACATGAAGGAAATTCTTTTACATTCCCAATTCTTTGCCCAGTTACCAACTACCAACCACAGGAAAAGGTAGAAGGTAATGCCGAGTGTTAGTAGCTTAAATAACTATAATGTAATGCCATATGTTCCTTATAGTTCTGTTTTCATTTTGATAGAGAGCTCATAGAGACCAAGGATGCTTGAAACCAAAGTTGTCTCTCAGCAATGAGATTTCAGAAATTATGAATAGCCAGGTTAGTGAAAAACTTCAAATTACACCATGAGGATATCCACTTTGCTTGCTTATGTTCAGAGCTCTATATACATCCAAAACATACAACTACAAACATATTGACATATACGTGAATAAATTTTGTAACAAGATCAAGTACATTCTTTGGAATAGTTTTGGCTCAAGCATTATCTCCATTTTTCTTTTAGATATTTAAAAAATATGATTCCTCTGTACTTATCTTAAAATACCATAAAAATTTCATTGGACATTGGAAACAATATTTTATCAAGGGGAGGAGGCTAGATAATGGATTAGAATTGGAGATGTCAGTATGAACACATTTTTAGCTTAATATAGATAGATGGTTACATATAGAAACATTTATAGATATGTGTATATCCATGGGTTAATATACACATATATATTTCCTCCGTCTGTCAGCTAAGAGGGCCTAGAAATAATGACACCCCAATATCAGCAAGCAGCTAGTGCTCAGATCTTGATTTCTAAGATCATTCTCCAATAAAGTAACTAGGGCTTCTTGAAGAAATGTAAGATTCTATGACTTGAGCAGGAAGTATACAAAATGAGCATGGAGCATCTTGTAGTGCCAGAAAGTAAAAAAGTGTTCAAAAAGAAAAAAAAATTAAAAAATAAGAACATCTGGATGGGGGTATGTCAAAGAGACACAAGAGTCAACTGAAGGAGCTCTCAGTGGCCAAAGATAGAACACGTTGCGCACAAAAATAAAGAAGTATTGAATTACAACACATAGTATAAAATAAATATCATGAGTCCATATTGACTTAAGTAAATGACTAAATAAATAAACAAGAAGAGAGAAATCTCCCATGCACAGATAGTCCAAATTTATGTAGCTACTACAACTGGAAAAGGTAGCTAATGACTCTTCCATCTTGAAGTGTAGGTTGTGCATTGTGATTTCTTTCCAAAGAGTATGGAAAGGGGATAGAAATAACAACGTTACAGTGGAGAAACCTGACAAAGCATATCTCATTCAGGTGATACAGGTCAACTCAACAGTAAAAGTCATGTTGATAGTATGTGCCCTTGATATGATGTGATGAAAATGACACTTTACCTTTGTGGTCTTTCTCCTAGAAATTCATAGCTCAGTCCTAATATGAGAAAAACATCAGACAAAACCCAATAAAAGGACAATTTAAAAAATACCTGACCAGTACTCATCAAAGAAGTCAAGGTCATCAAATACAAGGAAATACTGAAGACTGTAACAGGCAATAGGAGCCTAAGGTGACATATAATGTGGTATCCTAGATAGTACACTAGAACAGAAAAGGAATATTAGGCAAAACCTCAGAAAATCCAAGCAAAGTATGATGGATATTAGTTAAAAACAATGTATGAATATTGGTTCATTAATTGTAACATCTTTTGCCACTGCATTATTACATACCATAATAATATAAGACGTTAATTGTGTAAAATGAGTGTGGGCTATATGGGGACTCTCTGTACTATCTTCTCAACTTTTCCATAAATCTAAAACTGTTCTAAAAAATAAAATTTATTTAAAAATGAAAAAATCCTAAGTATAAAACAATAATGGATAAAAATAGCATTTTAACACATTCCAACCAGCAATTTAACACATTGACAGGAGACTTGATAATCTCACATTAATCCATAGTTTTTAACTTTTAAACCTTTCAAAAAAGCATTTTAAGTGTGATATATTTTACTTTACCCCTTTAGTATGGTGGTAGAAGGGAGGAATTAGACTACCATCACATCAGGCACTTTCCTTCCACAGGCTGCTTTCTCCAAACATATATTCTGAATAAAATTTTTCTTCAATTCGACACTTCCCTTTATTTTTGCTCCCTTAATTCTTTTGTTATAAACTTTTAAAGCCAAAAATTCAACCTCTTAACAGTACACATAATAATTTAAGCTTCACCAATTAGATGTGGATTGAAATTTTATCTCCTGGTTATACAAAGATAATTTAAGCTACACAAATTACTTTAGCTCATTTAGTAGGCTAGGTATGAACATCTGCATAAATCAGTGACTTTGAGATATATCAGAATGTTTAAAAGTTTAATCTTGTGATATTATAATAGTTTATTAAAATTAACTTTGTGTGGGTAGTAGAGACATTGCTTTTAAGAGAGACAAATAAAAATGCTTTTAATAAACTAAACTTATTACATATACATTTAATGATTCTACTCTCCAGTGTGCATTATAGATTATAAATATTTTTCTATTAAAAAGTACAAAATATGGTTAAATTGTTTCTAATATAGTCTTAAGGAAATAAGTAAGAGGATGTATCTATAGAAAAAAATGTTATATATTATTTTGCTATTTAGTGGTCATGTTATACATCCAGTATTAAAGGTCTTTTTTTAAAAAAAAACATGCACTAAATTAGAGTTGGGGGAGGTGATCATTGATTGCTATCACTTCCAAATTCCTAAATCTAGTCTCAAATTCTCAAACTAAAAAATATCAGTTGCCCCAAGACACTCCTATTTAGATATCTCATCATCACTGATAACTTGTTTTTGAAGATTATACTCGATCCAAATTGCCTTCTCATTTCTCTTAAGAATACCACACTTCTCATATTCTACTTCATGATTCCTTTCTCTCATTTTTAAATTCATATGTTCTTGGCCAATGTGTGGACACCTCTCTTTGTGTTGCTTAATTTCTTGGGACTCTTCCTGTCCTTGACTGTGTTACCCTTTAAATTCCTTAAGCTGTGATACCATGAAATCATAGCTATCTTTTTTGGACAACACTTTGGGAGTATATTTCGAATCTGGATAATTTATCAACTGTGTACCAAATCTTAGTTCTCTAAATACTCTTCTGTAAAGTTCTACAGTGCTCTCCACTTAGGCTTCTGCCCATGCATTTTCCTTATACTGTGGTTCAACTCTTGCACTTGTCTCTAGCTTCCACACCTCTCATGTGCTTTAATCTTTCAGTTAGCCTCTTTACCTTCTGAGTCATCCATCTTCCCTTCTATGCTAGATCATTCTGTTCAGCATAATACAATGCTTTAGTATCTCTCTCCTTTTTTAATACAAAACTTAAGTTCATACCCTTTATCTTTCTTACATGACCACCTCATTTCTCTACTCACCTTTCACCACAGTTTCTCAAGAGAGTTGTTAAATTTCACTGTCTCTATTCCACATTTCTTATCCACTATTCATTTTGTTTCAGTAGATTGTCTTTCATCATCACTTTAATGAAACTGATCTTGCTGAGGTCATGAGTGACCTCTGTGTTGCCAAATTCAAATAAATATTTCTATATCCAACCCTTGAATTACTTTAGCCATATTTAACCAATTGACCAATCCTTTCTTCTTGTATTTTTACTTAACCTGCATCTGTTTTCCTTATTTCAGAAGTGTACCCTAATTTTACTTTTGGGGACCACCCAACAAACACCACTCTTAGATCCAGTCATGAGGGTTGCTACCCTGAGCCTGGTTGTTTATACGTATTAAAGAACTTAGGTTTGGGCATCTCTGGTCCTCAAAACGAAGTCCTCAGTGCTGATACCTGGGCCAGACTCATACAATTCAGGCCTCATTCTTCACATATTGTGTTCTGCTTCCTTCAAACAAAAGATGACTGTGTTTAAATGCCATGCAAGTCTGTGTAGCATACCACTGCCCATATGGAGATGGACATCACTCTGGAGTGTGGAGAATGAACTCTCATTTCCCAGTAGTGCTGGGTGTTTATTTTCTTACCATTCTTTGCATTCAAATTTCATGCTTCCAGAGGTATGCTTATTTTATTAGCAAGGTTGTGTGTATGTGTATGTGTGTGTGTATGTGTGAGCATGCATGTATTTGTACCTGGCAGTTGAGAAACATTTGCAATTTTAAACAGTTCCTTTACCATTCTATTTTTTATGCATGCAGGTCTCTTTTTACAGAGTGAGATATGATACTAAATTGTCATATTGGTCACTAGGTGGCTTGAATACTAGCTTTGTAAGTGTTTTGTTTTTATCAAAATCATTTAATGAGATTTAAATATTTTTGAGAATATAAAGTTTAGCTTTAATTAAACAATTGAGATCTAACATTTTGATATTAATTAATTATAATTTACAGTTTACCTCTAACTTTTTAAAGATAATCCTGAAGACCTTTAAAGAGAGAGCACATTTAAAGTATGAAAGTATTTTAATTTTTCAAATTTTACATATAGTTTAATTTACAATTTTGATGAAATATACTTAGAATTTTATATGCTTTGACTAGTCACATTTTTATTTTTAAATCTGATATTTCAATTAAAATCAAATCATGTGAAAGCATGATTATAAATACATAATGTGTAATTTTGCTGAAATGAAGGCAAGAAGTATAATTTACATGGATTAGCTATATATTAATCTATAAATTATATGTGTCTTAATATCATTATTCATCCAAATATGTTCAATAATGATTCAGTTTAGTCATCTTTTATGGATTGGCAACTTTCAGTGTAGTGAAACAAAGATTGTACTTTTACTTATGATTCTAAATATGAAAATGTATTTGTCAAGGTAGGAGACAAGAACATATTTTAAATTAATCATTTGTTAGCTAGTTTAAAAGCTTTTAACTATTTAAACAAATAGCATGTGAGACTCCATTTCTACTTTTACCTTGTTCTGCAAACTTCTTGAAATATGACTTATATAGAGAGTAACACAATGGTGAAAAATGCTTAGACTTATTAATTCTAGCAGTCACACTCTGATAAGACTTTACTTAAGTTCCTGTTACCGAGATTGCCAAGGTTTTCAAAGATCAGTTTCTTCAGCCTTCGTTCAATTCTTGGAACGAAATATTATTTTTTCCATTATTTTTTCCTCCTGGAATTAGCCCAACCTGTTTTCTGTTACTTGAAATAAAAAAACCTTGAGTGATACATCTATTTTTGTGTTTAGTAATATTAAATTCTCCTGGATTTCCTTCTATTACCTCACTGGACTCTCTTTCCGACTCTTTTTTTACCAGGCCTTCCTACCAGAGGTCTTTTGAGCTTGATCTTGGGCTCCTTTCTCCAATACATTCTCTCACCTATGAGACATTTTCTAGTTCCAAGGCTTTATGTGTCATCCAATGCTGATGGCTTCTAAATTAAGAACTGAGTCTAGACCTCCCTTCCAAGCTCCAGATTCACAGTAAGTGCTCAATAACTATTTGCTGAATGAACATAGCAATAACTGTGGAAATTGACAGGAATGAGGGCATCAATAGTGCTGAATTCGTGATAGAGGTGATTGAATATAAGTCACTACTAGATAAATTTTTTATCAAGACAAGCCTTGAAGGATGAGAAAATAAGCAGTGGTCAAGGAAAGGGAATATCATTTAGGCTGATGCAGATATAGCACATGTAGGGAGTGAGGAAGCTAATAAAGTAGGACACTGTGGTTCACGAAGAGAATTCCAGACTTTAAAATGTCCACACACTTTTATGTGAAAACAATGTATTAAATTGTGTATATGAGCGAATGGATTGCATAAATTGTGTGTATAAATGAAGTAGTAGTAAAAGATGACAAGAATTTTTGAAGCTAAACTGAGGTGGGCATCCTCCCAGAGAAGAATCTTAGGAAGATTGTGAGCTTTGTGTCATCATCTTAGTGCACGTTAGTACATGGACTGAGTGTTGGCAAGGAGACAACTGACCATCATTGGAATGGGTACGTTTGGTATTATGGTATAAGAACAATAGCCTAGATTCCCACCTCTTGATCCCATCATGGGGACTATTGGAAGGGGTGGAAATGTTCACAATAATTAAATGAATAAAATAAGAAAGAGAGAAAGAAAGAAAACCTCCTAAATGCTGCTAAAGTAAATAGAAGGTATAGGAATTGAGAGTAACAGAAGCTGTTTAACAAATCACCTTCAAGATGCATAAAGGCTCAACACAATAGGAATTTAACTTTTACACAATTAACCAGCTGAGTGTCTCCATGGTGGGGGTTCTGTTCCACACAAGTCCTTCTTTGCAATTTCTAAGTTGCCAGAATCATATAATTTGATTCATACAATTAAATAGTGAAGAACATGGAAGAAGAAGACTGGTAGGTAATTACAGGTAGGGGAGCCAGCCTTAGAAATGTCACCCATTACTTGTTTCATATCATTGGTTATAACTCAGTGTCCTAATCACAACTAACTGCAAGGGCTCCTGAAACATATAGTCAAGCTCTGTGTAGAGCTAGATTAGCAGATAGAAGTCTCTACCACACTAAGAATGTCTTTGCCCTCCAAATAAAAAGTTGGTTAACATTTTAAAATATCCAGATGACTCAAATTTTTCTTCCTTCACTAACATGAGGATGCTATATAGCTGTTCCTTGAATTTGCATGTCTCTGTTATTTTCTCCAACTGGAAACCTGATTCTCCATTCCATTTGACTAAAATAACTTCCTATAAGGAGATCTAAGAATTCCCACAAGTCCAGCTCAGTTAGAACTTCTATTTAGTCTCTTTAAAATGGAAAGCTATTTGGAAAATAAAAATTACAGGTTATAAAACAATGCATGGAATTGTATATAAAACAAATAAATGGATTAGAAAAAGATTTAATTTTTATGGATAATCCAGGAAGTACAGGCACAGTTCAATGTCATTGTCATCGCTGGTGAGTAATTGCTCTCAAAACACTTAACAAAATTCAGTATTATCCCATTTAAGTCTAAGAACCAGCCTAGTTGTAGTCATACTATTTGACTGACTTCTCAACAACCATGACAGATATTTTACATGGATTTCTGTGGTTTTCTGCCACCTTTCTTCCACCTCTCTATCATCCCTTCCCTTGAAGCAGTTCCTGTACAGTTCTTTTGGTGGCAGATGGAGTCAGGGAACAGGATGGGAACTGGTTTCATAGACTCAACAATGTCTTTCAGAGTGGCATAGTGCTCTCTTCACAGCCTCTCCTCAACTCTACAGCCCACAGAGGAAACTGAATCCTATTTCACTGAGCATTCTGCTTTATGGCAAATTGCATAAACATTATGCTGGGAGTCATTTTATGATATCAAAAGGCTATGCTTTTGAAACTTTTCTTTCAACTCTGCAAGAAATTAACTCTGGTGTTTGCGGTATCATTCCTCCCCTGAGGTAGTAGCCTGGTAAGGAAGGAAGGATCAGAGGAGAGACAAAATAATTATTGTAAATGGAAAACATCCAGGTTAACATTTCCAAATAAACTTTTGGAAGGAAGAATATAATAGGGATAGAGATAGAAATGATATAGACACAGATCTAGTATAGATGCAGAAATAGGACAGATACATATATAGAGAGATAGTTACTGTGGTTCTTAAAGACCTTGGTATAATGTCTTAGAGATTGGATAAATATATATTGGGTTAAGTGAAAATATGAAATATGAAAATGTCCCTCTCTCTTTAAAGTGGAATTTTTAACCAAGTTGGCTAAAAGAACCATAAAAACTAAATTTATTGAATAGTTGCTTGGTATTCTATTTTTATTTGATAAATAAAGCAGCGACTAAAATATTATGTTTTAAACACTGGTAGGAGTTTGTCATTTAATTTGTTTCATTCACTTGTAAATGTTCACAACCTATCAGTAGGTGCTAAGATTTCTATAGCTGAGGTATAAAATGAAAGCTTTCAAAGTACTATTTTTCTCAGTGCCAGATATTAAAGTCTTAAATGACCAATTCTAAGGATACTTGAACATTGCTTACTGTTTTACAAATACTCTGCATAATGTGTAAAAAAATGACATTTATTAACTCCCTGGTTATTTTTCTTTATGATTGTGAACAATGCAACCCAGGAAAGAAAGAAAGAAAGGGGTTACTGAAATCGAAAAGGGCTACAAATAATTAACTGAAAGAAAAAAAAATAGACCAACAAGAAGGAGAAGGAGGGAAACAAAAGAATGAAATTAAACTTTGATAAGCGTGTGAGATGTAAAGAGCTTTCTGAAAACAAAAGATTCACTTTTCATCTTTTATTGGCTATTTTATCTTAGAGGTCTAAAAAGATCATTTTAAAATTAAAATAGTTGTGACTGTGATCTTAGAGGATCTTAGAGGAGTTTGAAAGTTATGATAAGAATATTGGATTTTTGTAGTGGTCAGCAGTGGGATGACATTTAAATTTCTGTGAAAATAAGTGATATATGAAAGTTATGCTTTATGTGGTAATGTATCCATTCATTGGGCAGATAATGGGTATCTGGTATAATCATGACCTAATGAGTGCTGAACCAATCATAAAATTATATAGTGGAAAAAGCATAGCATAGAAATAAGACCTGAATTCATGTTCACTTTCTGTTCCCTGTTAACAATGAGAGCTTGATCAAATTACTAAATCCTTCAAATCTTCTATTATATCATTTGCAAATGGGGAATGATGATAATGATGATGAAAAATGTCTCATTCACAAACTTGATCCATAAAAAATCAAATAAGTTAGTGCATACAAAAGTGCTATATATAAACTGTTAAGCAAAATAAAATGTAATACATTTCACTTCTCAGTCGAAGGTTTTATTTTCCCCTCTATTTCAAATTTTGCAAACTTTGATTGAAAATACCTAGAGTAACAGGGAAACATGTAGTCTGTTAATGTGAATTATTATGTAACTCAGATTTTACCATTTCCTCCCACCAAGTTCATTGAAGTCATTTTTATTTCCTTTATTCTTGAAGTCTCTGATGCCAGATGATATCTATCTGCATTGAGTTGAATTGCACTTAGAAAATTAATTCTCTGTGCAACTCAAAGAGAGTTTGCTATCACGTGAAGCAGGTATTACTGTAAGGCTTTGTGACTCAAAAGAGAAGAAAGCTGCTCATTATGTCAATTACATTTATGGGAAGCAAGGGAACCCAGTTTCCCATCCCTCTCGTGAATTCTTTCAGCAAATTAAATTATGGGCATGCAGACTTGTTTAATTAATGGAGTGCATTGCAATTTGGAATTGTATCATCTGTGCATGGAGAAACCATCATATTAGAGTCTCAGGGATGTTTTCTACTCACCCTTTCATCATGGACTTCTATACTTAGCCCTTGACTTTGGAGGAAAGAATATTGTCATATTTATATAAAACATAAACTCCTTAGTCTAGAATCATGCATCATGCTTAGATGTTCAATAAGTAATTTTGATTAAAAGAAAAAAGACTATAAAAATTCCATCTTTCATCTGCTTCTAGGCTTGTAGTGAAAATTATTTCCCCAGTAATACTGACAATCAAATAGCTGTAATGCTTATATATATATATATATATATATATATATATATGTCGGAGACACTGGAATAACATGTATCTCCTTGGCATGGTTAGGCTGCGTGATTGGATTAACAAAAATAATATGGACGACTCTGAAATGTTTCTGTTGCTAAGTGTATGAAAATTCAATTTAGAAAATGTTTATTGAGTTTATGTCTCCTGCAAAGCACTTTCTTAGCATTCTGGTTTATAAAGCTGAGAAGACTTAACCCTGGCCTTGAGCAACTCACAGTTAACCAAGAGAGACTGAAATGTAAACATAAGTTCCTGCAAATCAATGTGATCAGTACCTTACCCAGAGGTTTTTGTAATGTGTCATGGAAATACAGATTCAAAAGCAATTACATCTACTAGAGGAAGAGGTAAGCAAGTGGAGATGAAGGCCAGGAAAACTACACAGTACAAATCATATCCCAGCTAAGAGAACAGCTTAAACTAGGCCATGGACGGAGTGAAAAAATAAATAAATAAATAAATAAAAAGAAGCTTATTTCTAAGAAAAGTGAGCAGTTAACTTTGCCTAGAAAATGGGTTGTTATTAGAGATGGAGCCTTAAACTGAGACTTGAATGCTCTGTGAGCTATGCTTAGGAATTCAAATATTTGTACTACAGTTATCCCTTGAGATATTTTAAAGAACAGTGCCCTGATTATCCCTTTTATAGAATCAGTTCTCTGATCTGAATGGGGAATATTGGGGGAAGGAGAATTTCTATGCATGGTAATAGATGGACTAGGAAATCATTTGAAGTGTTCTTGCAAAGGGTGAAGGAAGTAGCATCTTCACTGATAATGGCTGTGGGGAGAAGAAAGTGCAGCAGTGCACACCTGTTGTTTGCTGTCTGGTATTTTTTCTCTATCCATCATTGTTACAGGGCCCATTGTTTCTTTTGAGAAACCACCTCTTCTTCCACAGGAAGCTCTGTGATTTGAGTATGTTGACTCCGGTCTTTATTCCACTGTGGGAACAGGTGATCTAGGACAAGCCATTTTGCATATTCCATCTCTTAGTCCACTCTCAAGGGATCAGGAATAGATATGTGCAGTCAGAGACAATGATGCTTGTACTTCCTACTGGATATGAATGAGTAAGTATGTAAGACTGGAAAGTGTTGGTCAACCTATTGGGACCAGGAAAGAGACCCATTTCAAAACCAGGGCAGATAACGTAAGAAAAGATCTTTCAGGTAAAGGAATACAATAGACATTTGGAAGTAAGTGTCCTGAAATTAAGAAAAAAGTTTAAATCATTTGCCTATTGGTAGTTAACTGTTGACCATGAATGATGTTGACTGGGGAGGCTTAGAGAGAGAGTGA
Source organism: Chaetophractus vellerosus (assembly GCA_004027955.1). Taxonomy (NCBI): domain Eukaryota; kingdom Metazoa; phylum Chordata; class Mammalia; order Cingulata; family Chlamyphoridae; genus Chaetophractus; species Chaetophractus vellerosus. The sequence continues at coordinate 21,600 of PVKH010000546.1, forward strand.
GTGAGAGAGAGAGAAAGACAGGGGGCAAGGAAGAAATCGTGAGGAACAATGGCATTTAGGAGTCAGACTGGATGTAAGGGCTAGATTACAGAGAATGCTCACCTTCTAATGTATACTTTTCTATAATTGTACATTTTAAAAATTTAGCACATTTGTAATGAAGAAAAATAGTTATTTTCAAGGTCAGTTAATAAAGAATAATAGGTAAAAGAAAGAACTGTCAGAGGCAGCTGCAAAACTAGGAAAATGTGATGTCTTGGTTGAGGAACACATGGCAGCTGAGAGCATGAAGAACACAGATGTCGACTGACCACACTTTCAGAGCTCAGGGAAGTGTCAAGGAAACGCTGACAGAGATTTACAGGTCATGGCAGTACTTGAGTTGTCTTTTGGAGAATAGATAGAATTGTTACAGTAAAAGATGGGGGTGAGTGTGAGGGTGAAAAAAGCTATCCAGCCCTAAATTTGCCTGCTAATCACTGGACTCCGCTCTCATAGTCTCATGACTGGCCTCAATGGTTCACATTCTTGTTGAGCCTTGTCTATATCAAACACTGGAGAGAAGGGAAACCACTTCAGTCTCTAGTCTTGTAAACGTGTGTTTATAGATTACAAAAGCATGACTTGAATAGATCCAATTATAAGTCAACAACTGTTAACTACAGGATGCTATCTCAGGCAGAGATAAATAATCCGGAACTTTTGTTTTTATATAAAAGGCAATTAAATATCCTGCTTTGATCCTGCAATAACCCATGTCTTAAAATTTATCTGAAGGCCTAATGATAAATTTTCTATCATTGAAGGCTTGTTTATAACAGTAAATAAAATATGAAGATAAATCCCTAGATAGGAGAAGATTAAATAATTTTGATACTGCACTATATTAGAATGTATGTAAATAATTAAAAATAATATAAAAACTGTAAAAATAAGAAAATGCGTTTGATATATTGTTTTGAAAACTCAAGTACCCCAATTATGCACACACATACAATAATCCCATTTTATTTTAAGAGTTTAAAAAGCTTGAGACATACAACAAAATGTCAGCATTTTAAAATCTCTGCGTAGATGGATTTTTTAGTGCAACTATTTCTCTTTTTTATCTTTATTGTCCAATTATTTTATAATTGGCGCATAAAATCTTGCTAATAATAATATAAATTACATTTCATAAATATGTTTTAAACAGATCGATAAAACCTCAGTCAATGTGCTATCTCTACTGACCGTGAAATAGCAGTAGCAGTTAAGAGACTGCCTGTCCATGCCACTGGGCTGGTTCAATGGAGAAATGATGTCATGTGTTGAATGAACCCTTTTCATCCATTTGGGTGCCTGATATTTCAACTCCCTTTCTTAATCTGCCTTCACTAGAAAAGCAGAAAAGAGGAGACACTGCCAGTTTCTGTAAGGCCAGAGGACCTAAGCTTGTGCAATTGAATGTCCCTACTTGAGTCTTGGCATATGTAATGGGATTCAGGAACTACTTAGAATTCATTTCTCTCGTGGTGGCAGCATCCATGGACTAGCGATAGCAGTGGTGACGTTCTCGGGCTTGCTGTACCTGTGCGCTGGGGAGGCAGTCTCTGTGGGTGACCTTAATTTTTGTTATAGCTAACCAACTTTCTGGATCTATGTTCTCAAGTCAGTTTCTCCAGGTTTCCTGTTGATTCTCTGAGTTAACCTCCAAGCTTACAATGGACATCTTTTCTGTTTTTCTTAGCTGAGTTCATTTCTTTTGTTCCAAACAATAGTCCTTACTGACATAGGTTTGTCACTGTGTCAGGCCTGTGTATTTAGGTTTCTTGGACATAATTTCAAAGCCTTGATAGTAAAGAAGCTGCATAGGAAAAAAATTTTCTGAGAAACCCCATATACGAGGAATGAATGATAACCGTAATTATCAGAAATTAGAGCTTAGAAAAACTTTTATCATTTTGGACTTCACTGTGCCCAGTATTCTGAAGAAAGAGTGTGCAATATCAGGCTAATAAAGTATCTTATAAAACATAGTATAGTTGCAGCATTAGTTTTAGCCCAGTTCCATCTAAAATTATTTTATGTACATTTTAAATCACATATTTTTAAAGCACTATGCCCTGCATGAGTTGATTTTGCATGAATTTAAGCCCTTTCCATATTTCTCCAGAAATTTTACCATTTCAGATTATCTCTATTGCTTCACATGGACATTTGCATCAAGTCAATTATTGCCTCTTTCTCATTCAATACATGAGCAAAAGTCCATAAATAATGGCATCTGCTATTTGGTTAATTGCACTAATAATACCTGGGAGAATATGAAATAATTTATATCTTTGTAGCTAGTGTAACTCAAATAGAAACTAGAATCATCTTTTCTTCTCATCTTCTTCTGGATACCTGTTTAGTCCACAGTTACATGGAAGAGACAGTAGACTGACGCGGTACTGGTGTTAAGAGCAGAACTTGGATCAAGATGCCAGTTCCAGGAATGCAGTTTTGTTCCCAGCCTAAGTAATCTTGATGTCTCATAATGGAAAGAGCTTCTTAGACTTTGTGTTCCTCAAGCCAGGACTGAATTCTTCTATTTGGTGGGATTTGTACTGCCCTCGTGGTTGCCAGCAATCAGTGGCTATGCTCCTGAAAAATCACCTGGGACTTGTTAAAATTTCAGACCCACCATCAGATAATCTGATAGAGTGTGCTTGGATGGGACCAGAAATATATATATTTTTAAGACTTCTTCAGATGATTCTGATGCTTCATCTATAAAATAGCTCTCATATTTAAGTTTTGGTGGCTCTTTCTATTTTTTTTTTTTTATTAGAAACCCTTGGACCTTTCTTTAACTTTTCTTTTCAGTGGTGGCACCTCCTATCTCCTCAGGCTATCTACCAGTGCTGAATTTAGCACAGAAGTTATGCAAAGGAATGACTAATTTTTGCTCCTGTGAGAAGGACTGGAGGAGTAATCACATTCTCCTGCAAAGGAATTACTGAGTGCTGACAATGCCAGGCACTTGATTAGGCACTGAGGATGCACTAAGAGTAGGACAGGTCCCTGACCTCTTGAAATTACAGACCAGTTGACGTTACATTTTATGATAGACTAGTTTAAGCTTGGAATAAATATTCTCTACTTTTACTCTCTTTTCTCACTAATTCAACCTAAAGCTACCCACCCTCAAACCCATGAAAAGCTTTCTGCAAAGCACAGAACTTCTGGTGAAGTGTGATGTCTCTAGCCTGGGGTCCAGGCCCACTGTGCTTTGGCTGCAGGACACACACCCCTCTTGGCAGTCACGTGAACCACAGCCTGTACTGGTGGCCCCAGACCTCCCTCAAAGGAACCTTGTGCCTAGCCTTTTATTCAATCTCAGGAATGCAGAACCTTACTTCATTTCTTTGGCTGAGAATCTAATACCTAAGCAGTATATTCTGGCTTTTCTCCTGGTGTATTTTGAAACTTACTCCAGTCCTTAGTTGAAGTGTTCCCCAGCACCACTGAATTTTGTACCCATGTATGATGATCTGCATCCTTTCTGAATCTCCACTCTCAAACATTCTTTATTCTCTCTACAGTTCTGCCATCTAGCTCTTTCCTATGCTACTCAGGCCTGAAACAGCCTCGTCACTAACCAGACATCTTTCTTTCAGGAAACACCATGCACTGCATGGCACCCTAAAGGAACCCTCTTCAACCCTACACTTAATTAAAGCTCATGATGTCTTGTTTCTGCTGTGACTTTGGGGATATGCTATATATTTCCCACTTTCACCGCTCAGGAAACCATTTCTCTTGTTCACAACAGTTTTTGTTGTTATTGTTGTTGTTCAAATTAGTAACTTGCAGCTCAGGCTGCAAGGAAAGTCCTGCCCAGAACTTTGATTGGTGAAAGATCATTTTATCCTCTGTTTACTTGCTTGTATTGGATAATCCATTATTTCTTAATATTACAAGACCTTGCAACTGCAGTTCTTCCCACGGATCACCACTAAAGTTGCTGATGCTAGTGTATGCAATCAAAACGGAGGAGGAGAAATAACTTAGCCCCAGTCAGGATTCTTTTTATACATGTTGGGGTTTACATAGCCACAAATGAGGCTGTTTATAAAGTTGATAGATATGTTAGTATCTACTTGTCATTCTCTATGTTGCAAAATCAAGCATGCAACACGTATTAATTACAGTGACCTTTTAACTATCAACTGTGCCCTACAATGTGCAATTAAAAGCTGTTGCCCTCTCTTTTGGAGTATATAGTTAGCAAATATAAAATAATAGGACACTGTCATAATAAATACATTATAAATGTTCATGAAATATTGGGGAAAACTTAAAAGTGCAATGAAGTTCAGTGGACAAGCGAATCTAGGATGACTGAAGGCTTTATTGCAAGGTGAGATATGAAACTGAGTCTTTATTGCAAATGTTCTTAATTTTTTATAATTTGGTAGAGAGATTGTCAATATTTGCAAATCTTTGCCTTGTGTTTTTCCTACAGTTGCATTAACCTACTTTCACATCCTCACTAATGTTATCCCTCAGAGTTTCCATGAAACTACCTTTAGAAAAGCTCTGGGGAAATTGGGAATGTCATGGACAAGTGGGACTTTCTCTCTTGAGAAATTTCTAATGATTTTCCTGAGGCAGTGGTTCTTTAATCAAAAAGGCATAGAAAGAATTACCTGGGGAATTGTTAATAATTACGATTCCACTTCTCAAACAAATATTCTGATTTATCATGTCTTAGGTAGGTCTTGGAAATCAGCACGTCAGATAAGTATCCCAGGTGATTCTGATTCTGGGGTCCATGTAGTGCTTTGAAAACATCATCCTAATGAGCACAAAAATTCTACCCGCCAAGATTATTCATGGTTTGTAATGTGGTTTATTAGTATTCTTGACATTCAAATCTGGCAAGTAATTTTCTTGTCATTATTATCTTTAAATGTGAATATCCACACTACTTATGACAGTTCCTCCCAGTTCATTTAGAGAGGCGAATAGAGAAATACTCTCTAAAATATGTTCATATATACTGCTACAGTGACTTTAATGGGTGCTCTGGAGGACAGGAGTTCCATGCTCAATTAGGACTGGCAATCAACAGGTTAAACAAAGTAAAATTGGCCCCTTCCTGTAGGACACTTCAGAATGTATCATAAGATTATCTATTATTAAGACTAGTCAGTAAGAACTTATTATATACAGTGCTTCCCAAATTTGTTTGGGCTCAGAAATATCTATTTTTTGAAAATTAATCTACAGAAGAAAGCAAAAAATATGCTTTGGAAATGTTATAATAGAATGGAGAAACTCAGATGTGCAGACTGTTGCTATCCAGTTATATATCTTTCATGCTGCATCCTTTTATTTTATAAAGCCACAAATACGATCCAGAAAAGATCACTCTGAATGCTTCTGGAACACTGCCAGTGGCAGGGAATATATAACATTATTGCCCCATGGTCTAGAGCAGGTGTTGCCAAATTTGTTATGTAAGGGCCAGATAGTCAATAATTTAGGCCCTAAAACAAAAAGAAAATGTGAGGAAACAGAGAGATTGAGAGGTGAAGAACTTTCTTGTTTGTTTGTTTTTTGTTTATTATTATTGTTATTGAAATAACGAAAATGCTCTAATAATGAGTGAAGTGATGAATGTACAACATGTGATTATACCATATACCATTGATTGTACACTTTGGATGAATTGTATGCTTTGTTAATATTGTATTAGTCAGGGTTCTCTAGGGAACAGAATCAACAGGAGATATCTGTAAATAGTATGAGATTCTATAAGATTCTCTAATGTGACCATTTGGATGCACAAATCCAGGTTCCGCAGGCAGGGTCTCTGATGAAAGTCCAATGAAAGTCCTCAATGAGTTTCTGGGAGACGCTGGCTGTCCAAAGATGAGCTGGGAGATTCTTTCTGAATGCTGAAATCACTTCCTCTTTTAAGGCATTCAACTGATTGGATAAAACATCACTCATTGCTGACGGCAATCTCCCTGGTTGATCATAGATGTAATCGGCCATCTGTGCAGTAAACTCACTGATGACTAAAGCCCGTCAATGTTCTATTACGTTTAGCCCATTGCTTGCTTGACCAAACAATTGGGCACTGAGCACAATTACCTGGCCGAGTTGACACATTAGCCTAAGCATCACAAATATGTATCAATAAAATTGATTTGTTTAAAAAAAACTTTTAAAATAAATGAATGGATTTGGCGGTATGCCAATTAAAACTTTATTTACGAAACCAGGCCATATGCTGTATATGGCCTGAGGGCTGTAGTTTGCTGATCCTCGTTTGGAATTAGACAACTGACATCCTATGAAAACTGTCTTATTTTAAACTTATTCCCTTAAAGGTGAGGGGATAAACTTTAAACATGCTTAAAAACAGTTCATTTATTCTTTCATGTCACAACAATTTATTGAGCATCTACTATGTGCTGGGCACATCAATATTTTCTCCCCATTTGATTCTGACTCCTTCTCTTACTAATTATATAGACTTAATTGCATTTTATTTAGCATCTCTGAGCTTCAGTTTAGGATGACAGGAGGTAGTCTAAAGGGAAATTTGTGGAAGGGATTTTACAAGCTGCTACACTACTGTTTCACCTTCCATTTGTGGCTAGTTCTGTTCTTTCTCAGGTAGACTTGAATATATAAAACAGATTATCTTTTGAACTAATGGGGGAGTTTACACTTGTCAGTGATCACTTTGGCTTTTTCAGTTTGAGTCAATAATTCTGGACCTTTCCCTGTAGTATCACCTACATGTACACACTCACCCAGGTTTATAAAGAAGAAACTGTCAGATTCTTTCTAATATCCTTTATGATACCTTATATAAGATTTAGCACATATTCAAACTTTAATAAGTATATGTTGCATGGATTAATGTTCTATTATTTCTCTCTAGTGGGATAATTTTTAAGTCTGGGCCTCCCAAACAAAATTTGATCTATAGCCCCACATTTGTGTTGAATGCCAACTTCAAAAGCATACCACTTTGGTTCTCTTTTCTAAAATGGCATATTTATTCTCATATTTCTTTTTATCTGTTTCATTTTGAAGAGGATTTGGGGGGAAGGGAAGACTGCGAAACGTCTTCTTGGCAGATCAAAGAGAGTATAAGTAATATATTGATTTTTTTTCATTAAGTCTCTAGTAGGTGTGTCAAAGACATTTTCTATCATTAACTACTTATAGAGAAATGAGAACTGAAAAAGGTGAAAATGGGGCATATTGAAGTAAGAAAACGAATGATTCAGAAAGATTTGTAAATTTTCTTCCATTTCAGTGTAGAGAAATTATACTCCTCTATCGTTTTTATGGCAATGTTCTTCTATCATATATTGTATTTTGTTTCCTATAGAACTGATCACTTGGACAAAATTTACTATCTGAAATTGAAATAAAATCGATTTAAAACTTAATGAAGGTAGGGACCAATTTCTATATTCTGCCTGAAGAAGATAAATGCAGATAGTTAAGAGGGAAATGTGTAGAAGAACAGACATGAGTTTTGTTGTAGAAAAAATACATAAATTGATGATGGCATTCTATTGTAAAAGCACAATCTTGAACACTTCTGCTTTCATGTTCTCTCTTTTCTTTTTTTCCTCTTAAGAAATGAGTGTCAAAACCATCTTCTACAAACCTCACCTAAGGTTAGGTTTAAGTAGGATTTATTCTTTGTAAAGTGAACATTTTTTTGAAGGGTTTAAAAAGGCCTTAATTTCCTTTTTAGATTTCCACCAGTAATTTGGCAGAAATAACACATTCTTCTTATAATTATATTTTTATCTCTGTGTTTCCTAAATGGTATTTATTACATTTCCTTCTCAGGAGGGAATTTTTTCCCCTTAAAACTATTTAAATAATAGGTAAAAATCTAGGAACAATTAAAAAGCCACATGGTCTAATTTCCTACAATAATGGTTCACTTTCATGCATTCTTTATTTACCAGAGATGATCTAAGCAAAAGTGTGATCATTGGAGCACTATTTCCTATAACGTCTTCACTACTGTATTACTTCAGAATTAATAGGAATTGTGCCATAGTCTAGAGTGAAATCTGGAATAAAGTTCAGTGTGGACATAACTGCTTTAAGCCAATTAAAAATAAAATGAATAATGTTTTTTCTTTCACTGTTTCGAAATCTACACACTCCCCAAAGTAATTCCAGAATTTGTCCATCTATTAATATGTGACTTGTCCTACCCAAGGGCTCTGTGGAGTAGGTGCTCTGATGTGCTTTTACATGTAATAGACTCAGTACAAACTTTAGAGAATAATTTGGCCAATTCATCAAAGTATAAACTATGCTTACCTTTTCACCACACAATTTCACCTCTTGGAATTTATCTTACTAAAATATAAACACTAGTGGCAGAGATATATGCATATAAGGATGGTCCTTAAAGCATTGCAATAGTTAAAATTGGAAACATGCCAACTCTTCATCAGTAGGAGGATGGTTAAATAAATGATGATATTGCCAAATGATGGACTAATATGGAGGTATTAAATAAAAAGAGAAGGAAAGGTATGGAAAAGTAATCCCAAAATAACATGAAGTGCGAAAAACAACTTAATGAAAAAATGTGTGAGTTGCAAACTCAAAATGTTCCCAGAGGCAAGCAAGGAAGCATCAGGCCAACTTGACATAGGACAGCGGCCACTGTCCCCAGTGGGAGTGGAGCAGTGGACTGAACAAAGCATCCTCTCAGCTCCAGATGATTGTTGTCACACAGGAATGGCATTTTATCAGATTTTTTATTTTTCAAGAGAGGTAGAAATTTGGGTGCTAAGATGTAATCGTGTATGTGTTTAATGTTTGCATTTCATTTAAATGCTTTTAAAATACAGTGTTAGCCAAGCATAATATGTGTGTAGGCAAATCTTGGCCTAGCTACCATTTGTTACCCTGGCCGTCTAGACATTGAAAAATGTAGAAAGTTATGCATCAGATCATACGATGCTAAATTCTGCAGATAGGTCTGAGAGTGGGTTGTCAGAATGGCGGTGTACTTAATACACTCCTGTATTGCTTTATCTTGGTTCACTGAACTTACCCTACGTATTTTTAGAGAACTAGAAAAAATATATCATCCTGTAAAATCCATAGTATGAGGGAATAAAGCCATTTTGAGTATAGGCACCATCCCTAGTTCTGTGACTTGGGCAATTTACTTCAACTTTCTAGAACTCATTTTCTCCATCTGTAAAATGGGGATTAAAAACATTTGCTTTATGTGTTTGTGAGAATTATGTAAGATGATACTTACAAGTGCCCCTTATATAGTTCTTGTTTTGTAATTGTTAATTTCTTCTCTATCTCTGTCAAAACCTCCATCATTCAGTGATGCCAAAAATCGATTGAAGTGTGTGGACAACCTCTTTAGTCTAAATAAAAAATTTTAAAATGTGCGTCTTTTGGGTAATAAATACCAAAAAGCGTGTTTAATTTCAAGAAGGTTTTGTCTACATTAAGAATTAAATAGTTCCATAATTGTTTTGTTAATATAACTAGGGATTTGGGAAGCATTACTAATCTTACAGGTTATCATTTTCTCTTTAAGCAAAACAAACAAACAAAATAAAACTCCAGGCTTTAAGAGGTCAACCCCTAGTTTTAATACCAGGTAAAAAGCAGTGTAGCAAATTACCATTCAAATTGTTTAAAACTTTGGCCATTACCTTTCTCACTTTTTGTTTTGTTTTTTTTGTTTTTTGTTTTTTTCTCATTAAGGAATATGGTTCCCTTAATTATTTTAACATTTAAGAGAGCTATGAAAAGAAGAAGAAAAAAGGAGAATTGGATGTTTCATGCATACGGGAAAAACCCTGATTTTGAATATGGACCTTTTTTTTTCTCACTGAAACTAAAGTTGAAATTAAGGAATAAATAGAATTATTTTCTTAAACAAGAAGAAGAGAATGCTTTACCACCACCCTCTAATTTGTTTTAACCCAGAAAATTCTTTCTGAATTTTACCTCCTGTAATATTGCCAATGCTCCTTTCAAAGAAAAACCAGGATCCATATTTCTCTTTGCAAGAAACCCAGGACAAATCTAGGGAGATTAAGGATGAATTATACACACACAGACACAAACACAGACACACAGACACACACACACAGCTTAGAAAAGCAAACCCAGTAAATAAATAAGTAAATAAACGAACAAACAAGGGATGAACGCAATTAAAAAACAACTAGGTATCTTTAAAACAGCCAGTTAAATCAATGAAATAATGTCAAATTATTGTATGCATTATATAATAGGATAAATTATTTTACCCGTAGTAGAAAATGATTCAGACTTTCGAACACAAAAGGTTATCAGCTTTCCATTCACACTTAATTTTGTGTGTGAAATTTGTGAAATAGTGCAAAGTTGTGAAATAGTGAAATATTCCTCTAAGAGTCTGTAGGAATTGTCTCATACATCCAGGTAGCCTCCTGAAAATATAATGTGACTCTCCCTCAGGGATTCCAGGGTTCCCTGCTTAAGGCCAGGTCTGCCCTTTAGCAACAGCACCAGGGTGTGTGGACCTCACTCCAATATCCATTATAGAATTATACTTATGTCGTGTTATTTCTCAAAGCCCCACCCTCAGCTGTCATGCTTTCTGTCATAGTGAAAAGATCAAGGATTGAAGCCAGGCCAGGTGGGGTGGGATCCCAACTCCACCTTTTATTAGGTACATGGTCTAAATAGGTGAGGTCCTTAACAACTCTGAGGTTCATTTTCTTCTTCTAAAAAATGGCGGTAATATATCCCACCTTGCAAGAGTGTTAGGAGTGTTAGAAAAAACGCACAGATATAAGTCCCTGGCACATAGTAGTTTGTCAATATGTGATATTGGGATTATTATGATAATTGTTTTTGCTACATTATTAAAAGACTAGTTTAACCACATTCAACTTTCTTCTATTTGAAGACTATTACCATTTTAAGCACTCTATATTAATGAAAATTAAAATGTCAGTTCCTAAGTATTTAGGGCAAAATAGGGCTATTAATATATATATATAATGACATAGGTTCAACTTAGGTTCAAACACTAGTTGGAAAAGGTCCAAAGGGCCTGCAGTTTAAGAGGAATAAAAAAGACTAGAGGAAAGGACTCTATATCAGAGATCTTTATATCATCTTAAAAATAACAAAATAACTAATGTGTTGTGAACATTTTGTGCCAGGCATGATCCTAAGTCTTTGTGATTTTGAACTCATTTAGTTATCATAGCAATCTTCTTTTAAAATTCAAGCTTTATTTCATCATAGCAATCTTATATTGCGGTTTCTATGATCATATCTATTTTACAGATGAAAAGAATTGAGGCATAGAGAAGTTCATTTATTCATGTATTCACCCCTCAATAAATATTTATTGATGTTTATTAAGTGCCAGCCACTGATCTAAAAGCTGGGGATAGAGGGTAAAAAATTACAGCAAAGTCGCTCTTCTCTTGAAACTTACATTGCTGGACAAAAAGACAACAAATGCATGAACAAACAAACAAAAAAGTCAAATGTTTACAGGAGATAAGTACAAAGAATACAAATAAAGCAGGATAAGGCCCAGAGAGAAAAGGGTGGTACATGAGATAGATTGTCTGAGAAATGCCTGTCCCCTGCTAGGGTCATGTTTGAATAGAAACTGGAGAAGATGAGGGGGCAAGCCATGTAGATTCCTGGATGAAGAACATGCTGAGCAATGAAAATAGCAACTGCAAAGATCTCGAGATGGGAGCAACCTTACCCAGAGTTAGAGTGACATGAGATCAGAAAGGGAACAGAGAAGCTCTATCAGATTAGGGCCCTGGGTTCATTTTAAGGCTTTGGGGTTTTAGGGTGAGGAAGATGACAAGCTATTGGAAGGTTTTGAGTGGAATAGAGTCTTTAACCTTTGAAAAGATAACCCTGGCAGTCTTGTAGACACCATTAAACCATAGGGGGGAAATGTAGAATGAAGACCAGTTAGGGGATTATGTCAATCATGAGAAATGATGGTGCCTTCTGTAAGATAGTAGGTATGAAGGTTTTAAGAAGTGTTAAGCTCTGGATGTATTTTGAGGATAGAGCTTATGACTTAAAAAAAAATAAATTGAATGAGTTGTTTAAGAGAAAGTGAGATGACAAGAATGGATTCAAGGCTTTTGGTCTGAGTCAAATTGAGATGCACTTTACCAACAGGGGAAAGTTTGGGGAAGGATCAGTTTTGGGTGTTAAGAGAGTTTAGTTTTGAACATAAGCTCTAAACATAAGCCATTTGAGAAGTTAAAGAAAGTCTCCAAGACTACACAGGTGTATAAGTAGCAGAGCTGAGATTAGGACCAGATAACATGACCTCAGAACCTTGGCTTTTACTGCAAGATTTTTCTCTTAGCCACCTTTTCAGCCGTGCTTAGTATAAGTTTTCATATATAAAAAGTACATAATAAATGCTTCATGGCTGGAAGGGAAAGTCTCCATAAGGCAAACATTGTGCTGATTTAGATTTTACTTTCCGTAATATCTAACCTGGTGTCTGGCACATATACACAGAAATAAAGATGTTAAAGAGAATTCTTTAATTGATATATTTTTTTAAAAACTTGATATATAAATACCTAGATGAAAAAGTTGTGCAAGATGTTGGAGACAGATTTTGGAAGTTTTAGTCAATATTGGAGATGCTAGAGAGATAACAAATGCTTTCTCGTGTGATTAACTTAGAAATCTAAGAATACATTTCTTACTAGAGAGAATTAATATTCCAGTCAAGGACAAACTGGATAAAAACTGCATGCATTATGTCAACACATTAAAATTCAGGGTGAGTTATGAATATATAATAATTCGTAGAGAAAAAGTAGTTTATAAGGGAAAAAAAACTTTAAAAATTGAATCCGTGTTGCAAATTAGAATAAAAATAAGAAAACTGAGAAAAGATTTTCAACCATTATAATGAAAGGTTTCTTTTTATTATAGAGCAAATAGAAGTTAAAAAAAAGTATTTAGTAAAACATAAAATGCCAATCAATATGCACAAATAAATAAAATAACTTTCTAATGCCCTGACCCTCTTGGGGTCTGTGTAAATTGCTAGCCGAAAGGGGTTTACTGGTGGACTATAAACTTCTGAGTTAAGTGCAGGGAGACCACCAAATGAGCCCAACTGCTTACTTACCACAGTCTTGCAAAAGTGTTCCCAAATGGCTATGGACAAAAACAGGATATCCTAAAATTTAAGTAGCAGAATGTGAGCCAGGGTGCTGAAATACTGAAAAATAAGCGCAAGAAGTCATCCCATTGGGCACTAGGAGAAGACTCTAGAAGACAATGAAAAGAAGATGTCATTTCCCATAACTGGGCTTTTATAACAGTTATAACATCATGTGCACAGGCCAGATTCAACTCATGGTTCAGAGAAGAAATTGGCATAATTCAAACAAGGAAAATGTAATTGACAATACAGTGTGAAAAAATATTTAATATAACTAATAGTCAAAGAAAACCAAACTAGAAATAGTCATTCATTCATTATTCAATAAGGAAATATTTTTGAATGCCTTCTATGGGCAGGCACTGAGAATATAGGAGTAAACAAAACAGACAAAAACCTCTGCCCTCATGAAGCCCAAAATTCTTGTGAGGGAAGTTGAAAATGATGCAAAATAAATAATATGATATTTTATGCCATATCTTATTAAGGGCAATGGGGAAAAGGAAGCAGGAAGATATATAGGGAAGGATCCTTGTGGGTGGTGAGAGTGTCTATTTTATAACCAGAAGAGAAGACCTCCATGAGAAGGTGACATTTGAACCATGAATTGAAATAATATTTTATGAATAAAATTGGTGAAAAATATAGCAAAAATGCCAATGTTCAAGTCTGACTGTGTTTGAATTCATACCCTGCTAGATACCGTGTCCTAGTTTCCTCATTTGTGAATTAGGGATAACGATGATACTTATCTCTGAGAATTGTTGGGAGGGTTAAATGAGATAATAAGGAAAAGCAATTCCATAGTCTCTGACCTGTGGCAAGCATGTAAGTTTAGTTTCCCATTATTAGTGTTAGAAGACTATTGCCGACTTCTTTTAATGAGTTTGTTTAATGCTGATAAGGATAGGGCAATAAATCTTTGTAAGGATAGGGCAAAATCAATAAAATTAGGGGAAATTTGTGTTAAAATGCTTTTAGGTTCATGAAACAGAAACCCCAACCTAAATAACTTAAGAACTTTACAAATACTTAACTAGAAATTCTCAGTGAGGTCAGCTGTCAGGTCTGGTTTATTTAGAGGTCAAGGATGCAGTCACGGACTTGGAGTTTTCTCCATTGCCCCTCTATGCTATCCTTAGTATAGGCTCCTTCCTCTGGCTTGTAGCATGATGGCAACAAGGGTACCACTCTCATATCCAGACATGACACCATCTGGAATGATGGTACCCGATATAGTAGCCATTCACCTCATGTGACTATTTACATTTCAATTAAATAAATGAAATAAAACATTCAATCTAAGTACTGGATTAATTGGATATATAACAGGTTTAAATTTGTTTTAACTCTTTTTTTTTTTTTTTTGGCTTTCTCGTTTTCTTTTTTCTGTTTTTGGTTATTTCCTCATTTTCTGATTTGTGCCCTATTACCAGAGGAATAACAGCCCCCCCAAAAAATAAACATACATATATGTATATATACATACATACACAAACATATACATGTTTACATATATAATACACACATGCCTATTAACTGTTAAACTATGTTGTCTCAGTTAATATAATATGGAAAAATTATTCTCTGTTAATATGTGGAGTAAGGTGAATATTGCCTATTTATTATGGTTGCTGCTGAAAATATACAGGCGTAGAATAAGATTGGAACGGAGGGGCCGGCTGGATAGCCCAGTGGATAAAGGAGCTGGTATACCACATGGGAGGCCCCGGGTTTGGTTTCCGGGGACCTCTCAGAGTGGGCAGACGGCCTTGAGAAAAGGCAAGCTGCTGTGGGCAAGGCAAAAAGCCACCACGGGCAGGGCAGAGCCGCCATGGGCATGGCAAAGTCACCCGTGAAACACAGAGCTGCTGCCCA
>PVKH010000547.1:0-36730 GCA_004027955.1 Chaetophractus vellerosus
GCTGAGTTTGTCCAGAGATCAGTAGCCAAGCTGGAAAGGACAATTGACGATTTGGAAGATACAAAATGCACCAAAGAGGAGCACCTCTGTACACTAAGAATGCTGGACCCGACTCTGCTTGACCTGAATGAGCCGGAGAGCACCTCAGTCCTGCCCTGCTCCTCCCTTTGATCCCGACTCCGCTGAGGCCAGCATGCCCAATGCTGACCTTTAACCTGAGGGCTGATCTTTGATGGGAAGGCTGCTTTCCCCTCTTGCCAGACACCCACCCCTGGCCCTGTGTCTTTTTCACCACTGTCTTTGCCTCTCCCAGAGACTGCAGCTGGGCTAGGGGCTGAGCACCTTTGGGAACAGCATTTAAGGGAATGTGAGCACAATGCAAGTGTCTTCAAAAGCATGCTGTGATGAGTACATTTTGTAATTATCCCCCTTTGTTGTTGTTGTTGTAGCAACCATTTATAAAACATTCCAAATAATTCCACAGCTCTGAAACAGCAATCTAATCCCTTTCTCACTTTGGGAAGGTAATTTTTCAGCTTAATACATATTGCCCACTCCAGAAAGGAGGGAAAGAGGGATGGGCCTGCCTCACTGAGAGCTGAACAGAGCCCAGGGGAAAACTCACTGCTCTTCACAAAGCACCAGCCAAACCAGGAAAGTGATCTCAGGAGTTAGGCCCCACCAAAAAAAAAAAGGTGCTGTCCATGTTTTCAGCTTTAAGGTATCTTAGGGCAAATTTACTATTATTATTTTTATTTTTCTCATCAGAAGTGACCAAATTAAGATTGTGAGACCTCTGTCTGAGACCAAATCTTTGTTCTGTCTTTTCTCAACCCCCTTCTCAACAGCTCACAGAATGGATCATGTGCCCCTTATGCTGGGGTGACCACTGATTTACTCTCTTGCCTTCTTTTTAAAAAAGTAAAGAAAAGAAAATTATGTTTTGCCACTAATTTAGCCATAAGAAACATCTCATCACCCTTTTCTAGGTCTGAAGCTGCTGTCTCTAAAAAGTGCCATCTCATGCTTCAGATCGGTCAGTGCTAGAGAAATCTTGAATAGCTTATGGACAAAACTGTTTTAAAAATTTTATATTATTATTATTATTATTTTAAAGATTCATTTTTATTTTTATTACATATCTCCCCTTCCCCCCGTTGTGGCGACACGCCGAGACTTGGTCACTGCGCAGGCGCGGTTTTCCCCGCTTGTGGGCGGCTTCTGCATCTATTCACGGCCGGCTCTTGCTTCAGTTCGTGGCTGGCTGGCTGCGCTCCATTCGCGGGCGACCTGCCCTGCCCGTGGCGGCTTTTGCCCTGTCCGTGGCAGCTTTTTGCCCTGCCCACGGTGGCTCTGGCCCACCCATGGCGGCTTGCCATTCTCAAGGCGGTCTGCCCGCTAGGAGAGGTCCCCGGGAACCGAACCCAGGGCCTCCCATGTGGTATGCCGGCGCCCTATCCACTGGGCTATTGAGCCGGCCCAATTTTATATTATTTTGCAACTTTGCTTCTTTGGGCTGGGGAAGCACTGGCCACCCCATCTGGCTCTGATTGCTCTCTAGAGTCTGGGTGGCAGTGTATTTTATAATTCCTTGCCCCACCCAGTTCCCCCATTTTGGTGAGGTTTCTGTGAGGTCTGTTAGGTTGCATCCTGAAGCTTATTGGCTTAAAATGTACTTCCTTTAGGGCGATCTCTTTTGGGTACCAACTGGGAGAAAGGCAAACCAGTAATGCAACTGTTTTGAACTGAAAATTGACAAGTTTCTTTTTTAAATAAAGAACCCGTCCTCCAAAAAAGGAGCACCATCTGCTGGTGGAACAAGGAAGTGCATGTGAGGAAATTAAAAGTAAATAAGAGGCTTTTTCCCACCTTTAAAGCCTCCCTCCCCAAGGCCCTAGGAAGTGGGTCTGCAACCCATTACTGGGGCCAGGGGCCAGACTTGAGCAACTAAAAGGGACAATCCTAAAGACCCAGAACAGGTTAAACAAAGAATCAAAGAACAGCAGTAACACACAGCCTCCTGCCACTAAATCCCTATGCAAGAGAGAAAATTTTAGCATCGGAGTAAATTCACCATCCTAATCAGATGCCTAGACTTCAGGAAAATATTACAAGCCATACTAAGAAAATGGAAGAAATGGCACAAGAAAAGGAATATAACAAAGCCCCAGAAGAGACACAATTTGAGACAACTAATCAACTAGATGCACACAAATTTCCAAAATCAAATTAATGAGTTGAAAGATAATATGGCTAAAGAGGTAAAGGACATCAAGATTACACAAATGACAAAGATATAGAGAAAATTCTGGGAGCAGAAAGGGAGAAACACACCATCACATACAAAGTATGCCTAGTAAGACTTAATGCAGACTTCTCATCAGAAAGCATGGAGGCAAGAAGACAGTGGAATGATACAATTAGGATACTGAAACAGAAATAACTTCCAGCTGAGAATTCTTTACCCAGCAAAAGTATCCTTCAAATGTGAAGATGAGTTTAAATATTCACAAACAAGCAGAAACCAAGAGAGTCTGTAAAAGAGATCCACCTTTGCAGGATATGTTAAAGGAAGCACAGCCTGAAAGGAAAAGACAGGAGAGAGAGCCTTGGAGAAGAGTATAGAAGAATAGCAGAAAGGATAACCAAAAGAATAAAAAGGCAGAAAAAATAAGAAATGACATATGTAAAGAAAAGAATAAAATGGTGGGAGTAAATAATGCATTTACAGTAATGTCATTAAATGTGAATGGATTAAACTCCCCAATAGGCTAAAGAATGTATAAAAAACATATGCTATCCATATGCTGCCTACAAGAGACTCACCTTAGACCCAAGGAATCAAACCAGTGGAAAGTGAAAGGTTGGAAGAAGATATTCCACGCAAACAGTAATCAAAAAAGAGCAGTGGTAGCTACACTAATATCAGACAAAACAGACTTTAAATGCAAAAAAGTTAAAAGAGATACAAAAGGTCATTATATATTAATAAAAGGGACAATGCATCAGGAAGAAATAATAGTCATAAATATCTATGCCCCTAACCAAGGTGTCCAAAATACACGAGGCAAACTGGCAAAACTGAAGGAAAAAATAGACATCTCTACGATAACAGTTGGAGACTTTACCACACCACTCACATCATTAGATAGAAGAACTAGACAGAAGATTAACATAGAAACAGAGAACTTGAACAATATGATAAACAAGCTAGACCTAACAAACATATACAGAATGTTGCACCAAATCAGTGGGTTATACATGCTTCTTAAGTGCCCGTGTATCTTTTTCCAGGATAGACCACATGTTAGGGCACAATGCAGGTCTCATTAATATACAAAGACTGAATTATACAAAGTACCTTCTCAGATCATAATGGCATGAAACTGGAAATCAATCATAGATGGGAAAGAGGTAAATACACAAATGTGAGGGGGCTGAATAATGCACTCCTAAATAATCAGTAGGTCAAAGAAGAAATTGTAAGTAAAATTAGTAAATATATTAAGACGAATGAAAACAAGAACATAACTAATCAAAACTAATGGGATACAGTGAAGGCAGTCCTGAGAGGGAAATTTATAGCCCTAAATGCCTATATTAAAAAAGAAGAATTTAAAATCAAGATCTAACTGAAAAACTGGAAAATCTAGAAAAAGAACAGCAAACCATTCCCAAGAATAGTCAGAATATAAAACTACTAGGAGAAAATATGGGGAAACATCTTAAAGATCTTGTGGTTGGTGGTGATTTCTTGGACCTTACGCCCAAAGCACGCGTAACAAAAGAAAAAATAGATAAATGGGGCCTCCTCAAAATTAAACACTTTTGCACCTCACAGGACTTTGTCAAATGGGTGAAAACGTAGCCAACTCAATGGGAAAAATATTTGGAAATCACATATCCAATAAGGGTTTAATATCTGTGATATATAAAGAGATGCTACAATTCAAAAATAAAAAGACAAACAACCCAAATGAAAAACGGGCAAGACTTGAAGAGACATTTGTCCAAAGAAGAAATACAAATGGCAAAGAAACACATGAAAAAAATGTTCAATGTCACTAGTGATTAGGGAAATGCAAATCAAAGCTACAATGAGATATCATTTTACACCTGTTAGAATAGCCACTATTAAAAATACAGAACACTACAAGTGTTGAAGAAGATGTGTAGAGATAGGAATACTTATTCACTTATGGTGGGAATGTAGAATGGTACAGCAGTTTGGCAGTTCCTAAAGAAGTTGAATATAGATTTGCCACATGACCCTGCAAAACCACTACAGGGTATATAACCAGAAGTACTGAGAGTAGTGATAAGAACCAACATCTGCATACCGATGTTCACAGCAGCGTTACTCATGATTGCCAAAAGCTGGAAACAAATCAGGTGTCCATCAATCAACGAATGGATAAACAAACTGTGGTGTATTCACATGATGGAATATTATGCAGCTATAAGAAGAAATGAAGTCATAAAACATATGCCAACATGAATGAACCTGGAGGACATTATGTTGAGTAAAGCAAGCCAGACACAAAAGGACAAATATTGTATGATTCACTACTATGGACTAAATATATTGTGTAACATATTGTATGATTCCATTTATATAAAATGTAAATATAAATCAATTTATAAAGATGAAATTAGATTTGTGGTTATGTAGGACTGGGGAAGGACTGCTAAAGGGTGTAGAGTTTTTCTTTTTGAAATAATGAAATTGTTCTAAATTTTTTGTGGTGATGAATGCACAACATTGTGATTATACTAAAAGCCATTGATTATATACTTTGGATAGATCATATAGTAGGTGAATAGTCTCAACAAAACTGCTTAATAAATAAATAAATAATTGTGCAAGAATAACCAGAAATAGCAGCTACATACAGCAGGGGAAGCATAGAGAGATTGAAAGGTGAAGAATTTTCTTGTTTGCCTGTTTATTATTATTATTATTATTTTGAAATAATGAAAATGCTCTAATGATGACTGAAGTGATGAATGCACAACTATGTGATTATACCAAATACCATTGATTGCACATTTTGGATGAATTATATGCTTTATTAATATGTATCGATAAATTGATTTGTTTACAAAAAAAGTATATATGGGCAAAATATTGGCCCTCACAAAACTTAAGACGTAGAAATATATCTTCTTATAGTTAATACTATTAAAATCCCCCCAAGGTTATGACTAAATTTACATTTACTCATGATCTTATTATGAACACATAGTCTTATAATTTTTTAAAAGTCAAGGATTTTATCCTACAAAGCCACTACTATGTATGTATGTGCCATTGTAAGAAAAATGACACCCAAGAATCAGGCACTTAATTCAAAAACAACAGCCAAGGCAAATCCTTTTCATAATTTAGCTTCCTCTCACTCTTCCTTCATAGGAATTTTGTTATGAATCAATGATAGCTAGACATTTGTTGAAAGGTCCACATAGGAAAAAGATAGGTCCAAACAAACAAAAAGTAATGAACCCAAAGCAAACTGCTATAATGAAGGAGGAAAATAAAACTTTTTTAAACTGTCATTATTAAAATCAGCAAGACAAGAGAAGAAACTTCATCCATAAAAACTAAACAGGATGCTGTGAAAAAGGAACTGAAAATAATGAAAAGTTCTTGAAAATTTAGAGCATGACCAACATAATTAAAAATTCAATAGAAGGGCTGGACAATAAAAACTAAATAGATCTCCGAGATTATATAATTGTAAAAGACTAGGAGATGGAAATAGGAGCAAAAAGATGGGAAAATTAGAGGATAAATCAAAGATATCTATCAAGTGACTAATAACAGTTCCATTTGATTCTCAACAGCAACACTGAAGGGTGTGAGGACAGTTACTTCAAAACGTTTAAGGACCAGTGCCCACCAAAGCTTTAGCAACTATTACAAATCAGGTGTGAAGACAAAAGAAAGTTAACAATATGAAAGGGCTCCAAAAATTGACCTCACGTGCCCTTGTTAATGGTCCTAAGGAGGAAGCATGCTTCAGCAAACTAAAGGAATTAGCCAAAAGAAAAGAAGAAGAAAGTAGGCCGCCTGGGATAATGAAAGCAGGGACTTGGCACAGCAGCAAAGGCAAGTCTCAGAACTGAGCGCAGGCTGGGGGCCCGCAGTCCTGAGTGGGCTGGAGGACAGAGGACAAGACCGTCAGCCTGGAATCACATACTCAGTCAGAACCCTTTTCCTTTCCAGAAGATCAAAGACTGAGGGTGATTACCACCAAAAGACATCACTAAAGAAATACTAAAATATGTACCTGAAGATGAAAAATAATCACAGGAGATAGAAGGAAATTGGAAGGAGAAACAGGTTGACATGCGGTAGATATAAACAGAGACTGTATATATCAGTACTAATGGAATCTAATTTGGGGGGAAAAAATAGAAGATAGGACTAAAACCCTGACAAAGACAATGTGAGCTAAGTGGAGGAATTTGGGGGGAAGAGAGTTAGGATATTGCATAACTTAGATTTTGTTAAATATGCATATTAAGCTTTTAAGGGTTGAAAGAAAATAATTACACCTTCCTATTGTCTTTCAGTGAGAATTGCACTTAATACTTGTCAAACAGCACTAGCCAAAGAAAAATTCTTCTATATTGAAGAATTCCAGCTAATGGCTGTAGAAGGAATAAAGAATTCAAAAGTCACTATTTTGTAATCCCTAATGAAAAAGTTGAATCAGTAAGAATTCTCTATGGATGCTAAAACCAAGAGATGAAAAGTTGATGGAGAACTGAATATTTGCAGGGTACCTCTAGGTTATTTGTTAGTCACAGAGGAAAAACCAAACCAAATGTTACAATGAAGCATTCAGGCTTACCCTGTCTGAGGCCAGTGCTGAATATTAGCATCACTATTAAAAAAGTTTTTAACCTGAATCTAATCAAGCCCTTAGCTCTCACTTCTGGTTCGTAGGAAATACAGGGGTAGAACCAGTCAAATAATACCATAAGGAAGCAATTGGACAAATCCAGAATTTGAGACAGTTTACAAGATAACTGAGCTGGTCTCTTCAACTAGATAATATCAGAAAAAGAAATGGCTATTCTAGATTTAAAGGTGCTTAAGAGACATAAAACATAGTGATCAAACGCTATGTATAGACAATGGCTGAACACTAGTACACTCTAACCAACCATAAAATATATTTTGGAAACAACTGGAGACATTTGAATATCAATTAGGTACTAAATGACATTAAGGAATTATAATTAATGTTGTTAAGCATGATAACAGTATTATGAATACATAGGAAAAATTCTTAAGAGAGCCATTTTAAGCTATTTCGAGTGTAAATGTCATAGTTACTATAATTTAGTTTTAAATACATAAGGAAAAATAAATATAGGAAGCTATTATGGGAAAATGTTAGCATTTGTTAAACACAGGCAATGGGTATTCATTAAACCAGTGCTTCTCACACTTTAAAGTGCACATGAATCACCTGGGGTCTTGTCTGATTTAGTAGGTCTGGGGTTGGGGCCTGAGATTCTGCATTTCTAAGAAGCGCTCAAGTGATGTCAGATGCTACTGGTTCTCAACCACATTTTAAATAGCAAGATATTATGCTATTTTCTCTCTACATCTGATTGTCTGAAAAAATAATTAAGGTTAGTCACTAAAGAAATAGAATAGAGTATATAAAGTCCAAAACAGAAGAAAGTAAGTGTCAAACTCAGAAGAAACTAATAATGGATAAAGGAGGGAATAAAGAAAAAGCAAGATGAGAAAGCAAAAGTAAGTTAGGAAAAAATTCTAAACATCAGGTATCACAAAGAAATATAAATAAACTCAATTTACCACCAAAGGCTGAAATTATCAGATGAGAAAATTAAAAATCCAGTCATATCCTATTTACAAGAGAAAAACCTAAAACATAAGAACACAGAAAAACTTACAGAAAAAAGTATATATATATACACACACATACAATTAAAACACACAAACACAAAGGAAGACTTTTGATTTACTTATCTTTTGAGGTTTCCTACCATAGACCCTACCATCTAAGCAATGGATACATCTTAGTTATGTAACCTTGGGCATGTTATTCTCCATTAAGCCCTAATTTCCCAGTATGTAATGGGATAATTATAGCATCTATCTTAGAGTTATTCTGAAGATCAAATTAGTGTATATCAAGTATGCCTAGTGCCTAACATACTTAAATCATGAATATTTGCTATATTAATAAACCTATAGAGAATTTAGAGAAAGATTTTCATTTTCCTTCTTTATATCAAGGCAAGGACCAGTTTCCCAAAATGAGTGTGTTACACACACACACACACACACACACACAGAATTAGTTCAAGTTCAGTAAGTATTATGTAGGTTTCATTAAGAAACTGCTAAATCATCTTCCAGAGTGGCTGCATTATTTTACATTCCCACCAGCAACATGAGAGATCCAGTTTCTCCTCCACCTTACCAGCATTTGGTATTGTCATTATTCTTATTTTAGCTGTTATGTAGATGTGTAGTGATATCGCATTGTGGTTTCCACTTGCATTTCCCTCATGGTTAATGATGTTGAACATCCTTTCATGTGTTTTTCATCTGTATATCCTCTTTGTTGAAATGTCTCTTCATGTCCTTTGCCCATTTTCTAACTGGATTATTTAAACATATCTTTTTTTTCATAATTGAGATTTTATTGTGTGTTTTGAAATGCACATATACTTTTAAAAAGTTTATGGATTTTCATGTTTACTTTGTAAGCATGGAGGAAATGTTACAAGGTTATTTGGTATTATGGATTTTTAAAATGTAGATGCAAGAGCCATAATGATATAGTTAAATTATGCTAAGACTCAAACACTGGGGAGGTAGTGTTGAGGTATGAACATAATAGGAAGGGAGAAGGAGAGAAAAGGTGGGAGGGGAGGGAGGGGGAATAGAATGAGGAAGGAAGAGGGAGAGGAGAGAGGAAATAGAGATGGCACAAGGGCAGGGAGGAGGAGCTAGGGTTAGATAGAAAGAGAAAGAGAGAGAAAGAGAGGAGGAAGGGAGGGAGGGAGGAAGGAAGATAATGGTCCTAAGGAGATGAACTACATCAAGGCTTTCATCAGGGGCTAGAAAGTATCTCCAGGATAAATGGACAGGATTATGGATATCAAGGTAGTACATAATGAAGTTGTCGGTATTTTAAAACTGAATTGTAGGGAAGCGGATGTAGCTCAAGTAGTTGAGCACCTGCTTCCCATGTATGAGGTCCTGGGTTTGATCCCCGGTACCTCCTAAAAACAAAAACAAAAACAAAAAAACGAACTCTCACTGGGGTGTGGATGTAGCTCAGCGGTGGAGCACCTGCTTCCTGGGTACGAGGTCCTGGGTTCAATCCCCCGTACCTTCATGAAAAAGAAAAACAAAACAAAACAAAAAAAAACTGAATTGTAATCAGCAAAGTGGTGAAGACCCTTACTTCCTTTAAATCTAAACTAACTGTTAATGGTGGAGTTGAATGAGAATTGGAGTCAAAGGATATGATTTTTAATTCCAGTTCAACCAAAGACCAAGCAACCTCTGACAAGCTTTCATTAGTTTACTGGGAAATCAAACCACCTGCCTTTCCTTTCTCTTAGGACTGTTGTATCCAACAAGATAACAAATAAACCTAAGTAAAATCTGTGGTTGAAAAAAACCTTATCACTTTATACTAAAATTTCTATATCAGCTTCCAACTCAGCAGCTCATCAGTATTTCCTCTAAACCAGCTTTTTCTTATTTCGTTATCTCAGTCAATGACACATTTAGCCATTCAGTTTAACCTTTTTCAATTTCCAAACTTTGAATTCAGTGCTGAATCCTCCTTCTCCCATCCCGGGCTGCATTATGTCTTTTGTGGGCCCCAGGCACTTCTGCATTTGGGGGCCCCTTTCTCTATTACATATAGTTTAAATGTATATATGTATTTAATTTTATATATGTATATATAATGAATTAATCCAGACTGGGTTCATTTTACATACTCACCATTTTTATACCCACTTTTCCTCTGATTTTAGAATTACAGTTAAAACAGTTTCATGAGCTCCTGTAAGCATTGTAGGGCTCTGGGCGCTGTGCCTATGCCTAATTGATAGGCCAGCCCTGTTCCTATCCCAATCCCACTATCCACTAAGACCCACAGTCTGTGGGGTAAAGACATAAAGACATAACTTTCTATCCTGGAGTTCAAGGCCTTCTAAAATCTGGCTGCAGCTTGCCATTATAAGTCTATTTGACTCTACTTCCCCAAGAGAATGCTTTATCCCTGCCAGGTTGGCCTACCCACTGTTTCTGGAACACACTGTTCTCGCCTACCATTATTAGAGTGGCTTCTCTCCTCTTGGAATCTCCTTCCCCAAATCTTTACTTCCATTTATATCCATTACTTAAGGCCCATGTCAATTTTTGGTTGGAGAGAGAAAGACAATACAGTATGAGAACATGAACTAGAGTTAGATAAACTCAGAGTTAAATTCCAGCTCTGCCTTGAACAAGTTACTGTGACTCTCTAAGCTACAAGTTTCCTCATTTCTAAAATCAAAATAACTGTACCACCCTCTTAGGAAATGTATGAGAATTATGTGCAATAAAGTACAAAAAATAATAATAATAACCGAAAACCCTAATCAAGTACCTGGCACACAAACATCCTTTCTTCTTTTCCCTTCTCATATCTTCCTGATTGTACAAACTTTCAGTGATCAATTTCTCTTTTGAAAGGTCTACAGTATATGTTTAATCAAAGCCAGGCATTCTTTTCCTGGAATGGTTATACATGTTTTTCGTTAAAAAAAAAAAAAGAAAGAAAGAAAGAAACTCTATTGAGGTATACGTGACATACTACAAACTACACACATTTAAACTACATAATTGTTTTGAATGTTGATATAGATATATGTATAAACCCATGAAACCATCAATACAATCAAGATAACAGATATATCCATCACTCCCCAGAAGTTTCTCATGTCCCTTGGTAATCCCTCTCTCAACCCTCCTGGTAACTCTCCAACAACTAATCTCCTTTTTGTCACTATAGATTTTATTTTCAAAAACGTGTTTCATTTAGCATAGTTATTTTGAGGTTCATCTATATTATAGTGTGTGTCAATAGTTCACTCCTTTTTACTGCTGAGTAGTACTCCATGGTATGAAACATAACTTATTTATCCATTTACTTGGTGGTAGTGGACATAAGTTTTTTTCCCAGTTTGGGGCTATCACAAATAAGGTTTCTTAGAAGTGTATGTGACTCAAGCAATTGAGCTCCCGTTTACCATACGTAGGACTCGGATTCGATCCCCAGGACCTCCTGGTGAAAAAAGAAAAAAGGCATCCCAGACCTGCACAGTGTGGAGAGGTGCAGGGCCCTGCCTGGTGCAGAGAGGCTCACCAAAAAGACAATGATGCAACCAAGATAGAAAAAAAAAAAAAGTGGATGGCTGGGCCATATGCTGTTTTTGCTTAACTTTTCAGGAAATTGCCAGTCTTATCCAAATGGTTCTACCATTTAACATTCTTACCAGCTGTGAACTAAGTCTATCTAATTGGTTCATGTTCTTCTCCCTAAACCATGCTGTCTTTCTCTCTCTCCACATTGTTGCTAACACTTGGCATGATTAGTCTTTCTAAATTGTAACCATTCTAATGGGTGTGTAGTATGTATATTTGCAAGTTTATGGGTCAGTTATTAAGAACACAAGATTCATTTCTCATAGAAACATTGTCACAAATGGTGGAGGGGTTGCCAGACATATCCACCAAAGGCAAGTGGAGACCCATAGCTGAGTAAATGTTTGTATTAGCTCTAAGCTCATTTCTCATTGAATTTTTATGCCTGAATCCCTTAAGCCCCGAGCCTCAGCTTTTGGACTCTGAGCCTAAGTTCTGAAACCCTTGAATTGTGCATGATTCCCTATGAGCTCTGGTTTGGTTGATAGTGGGGAAACAGAAGATGAGGAGAGAAGGCTGTTTATTTGTTTTATTTAAAAATATATTTTTTCCTGTGTTACACAATATCTATGTAATGTTTCTATAAGGATCTGGTAAGAAGCAGATGGCTCATTCAAGCTAAGCAATTTGGGGCATATTAATAAATGCACTACTTACAAAGTTAGGGCAGTTAACTGCAATAGCACAGTACCCCAGGTAAGATCAACATTATTCTACCTAGGCCTAACAGGGTGAGGGAGGGAGTGGTAACTGGAACCCAGAAACTTAGAGCACTGTGTGGAGAAAGCCTTCAGTTGAGGGACACTGCCAGCCTGCAGCAACTTGTCATGGAGGGAGATAAGGGAATAAATCCTCTGACCTCTTTCTTTCTGCCTTTCAACCCCATTGGTGTCTCCCAAAGGCCAAACCCTTAGGAAGTCAGAGTCAGGGGAGGCAAGTTGATGTGATCGATAACGGTCAGCCTCCTTGGGCAATGAACTGGGAGGAGACATAATATCTAGCACAGTCTATATCTTTTTCCTTTAAGCATTCATTCTTGTAATTTATTCAGTTGAAAAATGTTCCTAACATAAGAGATATACAAATGCTTATCAACCCTTTAATCATCGCCTGGTGATTTCAATTTGTTTTTACTCACATTGAAACTGAAAACATTAACCACCATCAGTATTCTTTGTTAGGCAGGGATTTAAAAAAAAGAGAGAGAGCAATAGAATAATAAATTAACAGAAAATCTTGCTACTATAATCTCTGCATCTCTTAGTAACCATAGGTGCCGTCTTCTACCACCCATTTCATGTTTTCTGTCAGAGCCTCAGCTGGATCAAGTTCTTCAGACTATGAGGTGACCTAAATATTTATTCCTGGAGGGTCTGAGTCCTAATGGTCTTGTGGTTATTGGATTGCCACAATTTTCTATGGACTAGGACTATTGGGTAAGAGAGACTAAGAGGTGTCCCGTGACTCCTCTGCATTTCAGATAAAGTCCTCTTTTCCCTTATTATATAGTAGCTTTCCAATTCTCCTAGTATCAGAATCATCCTGGCGACTAGAATGGCCCTCTTTTCTGCCTGTTTGTGCAGTGGCATGAGGAGCCTAAAATGGCCAGGGATGCCAGTACACTGGAACCATTACTGTGCTTCCTGGGGGAAGGACTCCACCCTTGGGCCTTAGGACCATCAAGCACTGAACTCAGGATAGGGAGGAAAGGAAGTAAAAGGTCTTAAAGTGGCCTTGGGTGTAGTAGTGAGTGGGGTGCTACCACCTCCTGGTCCCTGAACTTTTGCAATCTGGCTCTGAGGGAGACTATGCCATATGTTGACTGCTGGTTTAATGCATATGCCACATCCTGTAAGACTGCAACCCAAACTTGGAATGTTGTCTCCTTAACTGAATCTTCAGCAGTCCATTGTACCATCCATCAACCCAGATGAATTTAGATAATGGAGCACATGGTAAATTTGGTGAATACCAAGAGGACATGTCATTTCTGCACTTCCTTTGCTACAACATTGTCCCTTGATCAGAAGCACTGTTACATGGGAGACAGTAACTATGAATCAGACATTCTCTAAGTCCAGAGATAGTGATGCTGGCAGCAATGTTGCAAGCCAGGGAAGCAAATCAGTACCTAGAATATATGTCTGAAGTTAAGCATTCAATTGGCCCTGCAACCCTACAAAGTATAGGATTAGCAACTCGGCCTGGTCCACAGTATTGGCTTTGTGGCTACAGGTTCTCTGATGCTCCATTCATTGTCTCTCAAATGGAAACTCAGTTTCATTTCTCCTTTATCTTACATACAATATCCAGTACTATCAGCAGCAGCCAGGTGGCTCCATGATCTACATAATCATGATTATCCCCACAATGACTGAATGCCACAGCTATTTGATCTCTCAATGCCTTGCCCTCTTCCTGCACTTCATCTCATGTCCATGCAGTGATAATTTGAAAAACCACGATGCTACCCTATGCCAGGGACTATGTGTCCCCTTTCCTGCTGGCAAATAAGTTATCTCTATGCTCCTCAAATACAGGAAACCCATAATTTCATTTCCCCTTGGGCCATTTGTGGTACCAATTTCTCTATGTTAGGATCCTAAAGAGAAATAGAATCAAATTGGATAAAGAGAGTTAAAGAAAGGGACTATTAACAAGGATGTGAGTAGAGTACAGGGAACCCTAAGCTAGTACATCACTCTAGGGCTAGTAACAGGATGGCACAACTATCACCCTAGACCGGAAGGAGTAGTAAGAGTGCATTTCCAGGGAGCGAATGTGGCTCAATCAGTTAAGTGCCTGCTTCCCACATGGGAGGTCCCGGGTTCAGTCCCCAATGCCTCCTAAAAACAAAAACAAAGAAAACCCACAAACAACAAGCAAAACAAACAAACAAAAAAACCAACTCAGGGGAGCTGATGTGTCTCAGTGGTTGAGCACTGGTTTCCCACACATGAGGTCCCAGATTCATCCCCAGCCCCCGTACCTCAAAAAAACACAAACAAAAAAAGAGTACATTTCCAGAACTGGAAGACAGAGAGCTCTGTGAGTAGAGAAACATGAGAAAGGAGCTGTAGCCTATGTAGAGCCTATGGTAGAGAGACCCAGCTTACCCATGGTGACCCCACAGAAAGGTGCCAGGAGAACAACACTTGGACTTTTCTTTCTGGGATTCCCATTGAAAGAATTCGATTGAAAGCCAAAGGGCAAGGACACCCATTAATATACAGGTCAGCCTCCGAGAGCACAGAGAATGGTGGAACAGAGTG
The DNA here is from genome assembly GCA_004027955.1 of Chaetophractus vellerosus. Lineage (NCBI taxonomy): Eukaryota > Metazoa > Chordata > Mammalia > Cingulata > Chlamyphoridae > Chaetophractus > Chaetophractus vellerosus. The sequence goes on from PVKH010000547.1 coordinate 14,752, forward strand.
GAGAGTTGAATCTGGAGGGACAAATGGAAGATAGCTTTGCTTTTTTCATCTATCATAATACCTGGGAAAGTAGTTCCATACCAGCACATAAAGAGTTTATGTTTATGGCAAGCAGTATTACATTGTTTAAATGTGTCTTTTACAGAATCCCCCATTGCTGGACATTTAGGTTGCTTCCAATATTTGGCTATTGTAAGCAATGGGAACCATTTCTGGCACCTGTGCAGTTCCCATGACAACACAGCAGAAGTAGGAAAGGGGTCAAGCAAGGCTTCAGTGGCTCCCAGAGAAGTGATGAAAAGGCTTTCAGGGAAAGCACAGCAGTTTAGGTTGAAAGGTCCTGTTTTAATTTTAAAATTAACTTCTATGTGTTTATGTTCGGCCTCCCCAAATACATTATAGTAGTTTATACATCATAAACCCTTGGGGGAGAGACTGTCTTACCTGCCCATGGATCTTCCCATAGCACCTGGGACGGTGTGACATGAGTGAAAGAATGAAGGTACTTGTGGCATATAAGACTGCATTTTCTCCCCCAACCCTCCAGTTCTTTCCCCTTCCAGTCACAGCAATATTCTATTCCTAAAAAGATAAGGCAAGTCTCAGGAACTGGTTGTGAACAACAACAACAACAACAACAACAAAATAGCAATGCACAAAATGACATGACTGACTCCCACAGGGTAAAGATGAGCAAGGAGATGACAAAATGGTAATACTGTAAAAGTCCATTTAAGTGGAAAAAAAAAAAAAACAGGCAAAATGGATCCATGGTCAGAATAGTTGTTATCCTTGGGGAAGGAGGGGTGGTAATAAGTGGAAGAGAGGGAACCTTCTAGAGTGCTGGATATGTCCTGCTTCTTGACATGGTGATAGTTACATGTGTGTGTGTAATGCTTCATTATTGAGAAGTCCCGCTGCCCTTCACGTGCCTTCCCCATCTGTATGTAGACATGCATTATAAAAGACCCCGCGTTTTGCAGCAAGGGCAGACGATCAATCGACCTTGGAAAATGTTGTCTCTCCTTCCACCAAGGATAAGGATCCCATGTAAGCCCCCTAAATAAATGTTCATTACTTACCAACCTGGACTTTTCTGAGTCTTTCTTTGATCTGATGTATTCACCTCATTTCGACAGAAAGCTGTTGTTTTACACAGCTATGCACCATATTTGGGACGGTACTTCAACATTCAGAACTGTCATAACTTGTCCATAAACCTAGTAGTTATAAAGCATAATAAATAAATTTTATCTGAAAAAAACAAATCAAGTATGTATTCAATCCTATTCCAACAGAGACTTCAAAGTGGGGTGGAGTTCAGCATTTCAGAATGACTGGATCAAGTAAAACTGATAGCAGTTAATAAAGTCCCAGCTGAACAAAGATTTTGGCTCTTCTTGAGTGATTTCATAGGTAGGCGTCAGCCAATGCAGCCCCCGCCTTTGGTTAATTGTACTTAAGATGAGATCCTTGAAATCAGATCACCCAGCATGGCATTTAAGTGATAGCTGAATAATGGATGGTAATTTCCCTCTATTACGATAAGGCTCCCTTTCCAATGGATTTTTGTGAATTGTGCTAAGTAACTTCAGTTTTCATTTCCCAAGTACGTTATTCTTCCATGAATGCCCTCACAATATGCCTTGTTTCGATAGTCAATGGCTTAACACAATTTGCAAGGATTTGTCTTCTCTGATAGATTATTATTTTTTTAATCTCACCTTGATTTGTTGGGATGCATTTGACCTCCCGTTGCTAACATGAGAGGAGGTGAGATCTTTTTCTACAGATAAGAAAGAATAGGCAGTTTTATTTCTGGATTCTATTATAAGATTTGGGGAGTAAGGAAGAGAGCATAGGGTTTCTATAAGAGATTCAATGGCCCAAGTATACTGCTGCAAAAGGTGTGCCCTGGACACATGCAAATATTCAAAACAAACTAGAGTTTTAAATAGAGTCCATGCCATTACCTTCTCAAATTGGGGCCAGATAGATATATACATTTTTACTTAATATGAACATTAAATCAAAATGCTATGTTCATCTCCTAGGGATCACGGATGGCACAAATAAAATAATAGGCTACCAAGTGACAGTGGGCTCATGTGTCAATTACTCGTTCCAAGGACTATATATCACCTTTTGTAAATCCTGATTATTGAGGAATAAGATACATTAAGTGCATAAATCTTAAGAATACAGCTCAATAAATTTATATATGTGTACAGTGTTGTACACATGTGTATATGTATGTGTATATATATACACACACACATATGTAACTATCACCATGTCAAGAAGCAGGATGTATCCAGCACTCTAGAAGGTTCCTTCTTTTCTATTCATTACCACCCCTCCTCTCCCAAGGGTAATAACTATTCTGACCATGGATCCATTTTGCCTGTTTTTTGTTTTTTTGTTTTTTCATTTAAATGGACTCTTACAGTATTACTATTTTGCCATTTCCTTGCTCATCTTTACCCTGTGGGAGTCAGTCATGTCATTTTGTGCATTGCTATTTTTTTTTATTGCTGAGTAATTCTAATGTATATATGTACCAAACTTTGTTTACTCATTCTACTACTGATGGACAAAGATGTCTGGCTTGTTCCCACCTGCTGTGATGTACACCTGAGGTTTACACAGACCTGTGCCTACAGCCTTCTAGTGTCATGGCTATCAAGCTGGGTGGGAGCCCATCCTCCTAGCTGTGCTAAGTACTGTAATGACACAATGCACTGATGTTTCCATTAACTGCCTAGTATTAATATCACTTGAGAGCTTTGCTGACAGGGCTCGGGAATCTGTATTTTGAATACACAGGCAGGCTTGGGAACTAGTGGTTATAAATAAATCATCCATGTCCATTAGCTGCTATTTTGAAGGAGGGTGATAAGGGGAAGGCGGTGTAGAACAGTTTTATACAATGATTTTCATAATGTTCACATTTTTGAACAGCTGAGAAAATATTTTCAGCTCAGGGTTCAAGCAGGAACTGATTCTTTCCACCAAATGGCACTAGAGAAAAGAGAATGGCACTAGAGAAAAATACTGCAATAGTCAGATTGCAGGTTCAGATAATTCACATATATTCACAAATATTTTCTATAGAAAACAACTGATAAATACTCATTCCTAATTAAGGCCATAAGCAAAGACTCTTGGACCCTCTGATACGTAACAAAAATATCCAGTTCAGTGGTAGAAAAGAGTAACTTGAGTTTTTTTAAAAAAGAGGATCTCGAATGGACCAAAATGATTCCTGTAACTACAATGATTATGAAATATCACTATTTCCTTAGGAAGGACCAGAAGCTGATATCAGAATTCACATTTTGGGTTTTATGGTTTTTTGTAGGTCTAGTTCTTCTTTTGTGACATTCATAAAGTCCCTGATTGAACACATCTATATACATGTGTGTATATACATACATACATACATACATACATATGTGAATGACCAAAATGAATCCTACTTGATTATTAGTCCAGATTTGGGACCCAGAATGGGAAAAAAAAAAACAGGTAAGTAAGTTGTTGTAGCAACAATCTTGATGACACTATTCTGAAACTGTGTAGATATATTTGCCTAGGTCTCAGGATTTGGTTTGGGGAGGAGGCTGTCCAATGGACGTCAGAAATTACTTTCTTCCTATTTTAGATAAAGAAAACAAAAAGGAGGGAGTGCTAGCTGGAGAGAAAGGAATAAGTTAGATGGAGAAAGAAGAGAAGACTTTTGAAAGAAAGGATTAATTTGAATATTTCACAGTAATTACAGGAGATACACATCGAGCTCTGATGTCCCCCCTCTAGCCACATGCAGGTATCCTATCCTGACTCCTGCCAGATGACTACCTAAAAACTGGAGCTTTCCAAGTTATAATCTTCTTAAAGCTCAAATATTGGGACCCTACCTCTACAAAAGATAATGAAAGCCATTTCTTCATATTATCACGAGATGCCACACCCCTTCCCAGAATCATGATGGACATATCCACAAAATACCCACCATGAAAGATCATGGAAAGAATGAAAACAAAAATTCCTAACTTAAAATTACAACCCAATAAGAGAAAAAACAACCTAATTTTTTAAATGGGCAAAATATCTGAATGGACACATTGTCAAAGGTATACTTTTGGCTGATTGGCTAAGTACAAAAAAGATGCTGAGTCAACATCATTAGCCATTTAAGATATACAAATTAAAACCACAATGAGAAACCATTTCACACCTACTAGAACTGCCCTATTCAAACTGAACTAACAATCACAAGCCTTGGTGAGGAAGTAGAGGAACTGGAACCCTCATATCCCTCACACAATGCTGACAGGATTGTAAAATGGTGCAGCACTTTGGAAAACAAGCCTGGCAGTTTCTTAAAAGGCTAAACATAAATTTATCATACAATCCAGCAATCCCACTACAAAGTTAGAAATATACCCTAGAAAAATTAAAATATGTCCATAAAACTTGTATGCAAATGTTCATAGGCAGCATTATTCATAATAGCCATAAAGTGGAAATGATAAGGAATGCCCACTTGTGTCTCAATATGCATAACTGAAGCCTGCATACTCTTGACCAGGTGGGAAACCTCACCTGCCTATTATGCAGACTGCTTGCTTTTGTAAATCTTGATGCTCTTGTGAATCTTGATGCTTGCTTTTGTAAATCTTGATCGCCCACTTGCTTAAGAATGTACCTATGTAAAAGCCCTATGTAAACTGATGAAAATCAAGATCCCGGGCCCAGAAATTATTTTTTAAGACTGACTTTTCTGGGCCCGCACGTAATAAAACTGTTCGTCCGCTCCTCAGAGTGCTGTTTGGGTTTTTTCGGGATCGGATTTCTGTAACAGAAACAATTCAAATTTGGATGTGTAAATAAAATGTGGATACTACAGAATCCACTATTGGATACTACTTGGCAATAGAATACTATTCAGTAATAAAAAAAGAATGGACTGTGTATTAGTCAGCCAAAGGGGTGCTGATGCAAAATACAAATAAATGGTTGGATTTTATAAAGGGTATTTGTTTGGGGTAGAAGCTTACAGTTACCAGGCCATTAAAGCATAAGTTTCTTCCTTCACCAAAGTCTGTTGCCATGTGTTGGAGCAAGACAGCTGCTGACGTTTGACAGGGTTCAGGTCTCTTGGGTTCCTCTCTTCCCAGGGCTCTGTTTCTCTCCGGGCTCAGCCTCTCTGTTTCCTCCACAAGATCAGCTGTAGACTATCAGGCTCTCTAGCCTTTGCCTCTCTCCACAAGGCCAGCTGTGAACTGTCAGGCAAATGGCTCGTCTCTTTTCCTGGGGTCTTCTCTCCTTCCTCACGACCAAGCTCCACTGTATGCTTACTTCCCGGGGCTCCAGCTCAAGACTCTGCATCAGAACTCCAACATCAAAACAACTCAAATACTCCAACTCTGTCCTTTGCCATGTCTTTTATCTTTGAGACCCCACCCACCAAGGGATGGGGCATACCACCCTTATCATAACTTAATCATGCCCAGATGAACAGACCAGTTTACAAGCGTAATCCAATATCTATTTTTGGAATTCATAACTATATCAAATTGCCAAACTGCTACAGACTGTTAAATGCAATAACCTGGTTGAACCTCAAAAATGTTAAGTGGAAGAACCCAGACTCAGATTACATATTTTATTTCATTTATAGGAAATTGTTAATAAGACAATTTTGTAGAAACAGAAAACAGATTAGTAACTGTCTGGGGTTGGGCGTAGTAATGGGCAGTAACTGCAAATGGGCATGAGGGATTTTTTTGGGGTGATGGAAATGTTTTAAAAGCAGATTGTGGTAATGTCTGCACAATTCTGTAAATTTACTAAATCATTGAGTTGTAACTGGTTAACTTATGGCATGTAAATTATATTTCAATAAAGTATTAAAAATATAGACTTATCACTACATTGTGGGCAAAGCTTTTAAAAATTTTATAGAAATTACAGAATTTGATAGCACAGTGAAGTCTTTTTTTTTTTTTTAGTCTGATACTTTTATCAGTAGTTCCCAACCATTCCCAAGCCAAGAATCTTCTTTTTTTTCTCTATGAGGTACTGGGAATTGAACCCCAGACCTCATATATAGGAAGCCGGAGCTCAACCACTGAGACACATCCGTTCCCCTGAGTTGACTTTTTTCATTTGTTTGCTTGTTGTTTTTTCATTTGTTTTGCTTGCTGGTTTACTTTTTTCTAGGAGGCACCAGGAACCAAACCCGGACTTCCCATGTAGGAAGTAGGCACTCAACTGCTTAAGCCATGTCAGCTCCCCAAGAATCTCTTTTTAACAGCAAAAAAGTGACACAGCCCTCCATGTTAATTGAATCTTTAGGTCAGGTTGAGGAAATACCTAATTCCAAGACATTGTGAACTCAGTAATAATTTGAACTGAATTTGCATTTAATTAATCACATCTACTACATATAAACATAGTTTAGAGATATGCACAACATATTTATTCAGTCTACTGACAATGCTGAATGCTGAATGCACATGTGGATTCACAGGCAATAAAGGAAGAAACACTCAGTGGACTATGAATCATGAGATGAAACTTACTCTAAAGCCTTTCACCTCCTAATGCAGCATTGAACAAAAAAAACAAAATTACTACTTTAAATTCAATTCCATGATGTTTTTAATCATTTCTGCAGTCAGTTTACAGCCAGGGAGAACATTATTGGGTTTTGGACTATAGGCATATTTGATGTGTGGGCAAAATGTACTTGGCAAGTGGATCACAGTAAAAGAGGAAGTCATAGGACTAAAAAAATACAGAAAGTTTCACTGGCCAGATGCTCATCCAAACATAATAGAATTCTGTCGATTCCTATTTTATCTTGAATCTATCCCCTAGGACCCATTTCAGTCATACCAGGTGTGACACCACACATCTTCAGTGCAAACCTTGCAGTAATTGTTCATGACCCTGCAAAGACAGCCTGCCTCCCACTGTGGCTTCCTTCCTCTGGGATTTTCATTTTCTGTAGGATATCCTCTCAAATATACAGACAGTAGCCTTGCATCATTAAGTATTTCCAGCACTACCATTTAAGGACTTCCCACACATAAATCAATCACTTAATAGGATCTGAAATGAACCATTTCCATTGCCAAGAAATGGATTCCAAAATCATTTTCAAATTATTTATAAGAAACTCTTGTTTCGGTAAGTCTTGTTTTTGTCACTGTCCTCTGGCAGCCACTCCTGCTGCACCTGTCTTGTGTAAGCTGGCAGCCACAAGTATTGCAAAAGCAAGAAACGCAAGAGAAAGTTCTTTTAAAACAGTATATAACTGTTCAGTTACCCTTCCAAATAGTTGTTCAATGTTTTTGGATGATTGCAACAACATACTATTCTCCCTGTATTTCTAAGACTTTTTGGAAACGCCATTGTTTGTTTATTTGCTGTTTTTAAGTTCATTTCTGAGTTGCAAAGATTTCCCCTTCCCCATGGTTTTAGAATTCCCTGTATTTCCCCATTCAATCTTGGCTGCCACAACCAGACTGAATGAAAGCACGGAGACCTTTTTCTTGCATCCATAGTGGAAACCTTAGCAGCAGACATTAACTACTCCAGGTCTGGCAGAGATGCATTACTCCATTGTTTATTAATGACATATTTTTTCAGAATAACAGTTAAACCTGTTTTTCATTTAGAGGACTTCACCTGAAAACATATTGAGCATACTGTTTTAAAGTATAAATAGCCTAGTTTAAAATCAATTATGTTATGTTTCCTGACTTTGTGGACATGCTGTAATATCCTCTGCTAAGAGATGTCAGTTTTGGCCTATAATAGACTATGTTGTCTAACCTCAGCAGGTCCTGACAACTTTCCCAGGGTCAATTTATGTTCTATTATCGTTTAGGTGCTTTTACCCAATGTTCCCATGTTAACATCATTGTTCTGCATAACAGTAAAAAGGAAGAACTCTTTTTTAAAAGACACTTTAGATTACATAAATGTTATATAAAAGATATAGGGGATTCCCATATACTCCACCTACTTCCCCTCCCACACTTTCCCACATTAACAACACCTTTGTGGTACATGTATTACAACTGATGAACACATATTGAAGCAGTGTTACTAACCGTGGACTATAGTTTACATTATAGTTTACACTCTGCCCTGCACAATTTTATAGGTTATGACAAGATGTACAGTGGCCTGTATCCGTCATTGCAATGTCATGCAAGACAATTCCAATGTCCCCAAATTACACCTTTTCTTCCTTCTCTGTCCCCTCAGAACCTCTGGTGGCCACTGCCTTTACATCAATGATAAAAGCTTAAGGAAGAACTTTTTTACAGAGTAAATAAAATAAATTCCACACATAATTTCATCACTAAAGTAAAAACAGTAGTGGAATAGATAAGGTCATACTCAATTACACAGAAAAAATTTATTTTCGATTTAAATATGCAAAATTATAATAAAAGGTCAGTGTAATGTAATATGCTTTTCTAATTCACTTTCTATTTTTAATTTATTATATAATTTTAAAATAAAATATAAATTTTGATCCTTTAATTTACTAAAGTTTCTCAAGAGGTTCTGTATGTGTGATATCAATTAAAGTTAGCAATACAATTTTGTTTAGTTTTAACAAAGAAATGAGGACAGATTGTAAAGTTGTTACTGTCATACATTTTTTCAAAAGCTTCCTGTTACACTCACATTTGCAGAGTGTATTATTGAAGGGTCTAAACTTTGCAAGTATTAAAAATAGCAAACATAATTTTTTTGTATAAATGCTTTCATTGGAGCAGTTTGATTTTCCTCTTTCAGTGGAATATGGAATTCTCTTTCAAGGTTTCTTTCCTCCCCACCTAAGAGTTTCCAGTTTGTACCCACCAACATCTCCAAGTCTCTTGGGAGAGTTTGAAAAAAAATGTCTAAACCAACAATGCTAAGTATTTATAAACACCATGAATGGAGTATCTACTGTGTGCCAGGGGTTTTATATTTATATTATTTTATTTAATATTCACAGCAACCTTATAGTGTAGAGATCACTGTCCTCATTTTACAAATAAGGACACTGAGACTCACAAAGTAAAGAAACTTACCCAGGGTCACACAACTAGTAAGAGGCACTTTGAATAGTTAATACCAAAATTTAATTTATATACTTTAATCTTTCTGGAGTTTACAGAAATTTCTAAACCAAATTTTGATCAAATATTGTATTTCATCAGCTTCTGAACACTTCGGTACTATTTCTATTTTTACATCCAATATATATTTTAAAACCCTACATATTAGGATCAATTAACTACCAACTACACATTCTATGACAACGCAAAGTACTTCCATTGGAAGGAAACACATTAAGATTATAAAAAATTTAATTTTCAGTATTATGCAGAAATAAAAGATACAAAGATACAATTTCATGTATTATTTTGTGTAGTGCTATATATATATATATTTTAGGAGGTACCGGGAATTGAACTGAGGACCACGCACATAGGAAGCAGGTGCTCAAACCACTGAGCTACATAAGCTCCCCTTTAGTGATATCTTTTGAAGTCCTGGTTCTTTAATTCCTTACAAAGGTTTATATATATGGATAATCCATCTTCATTCATTTGGGACATACATGAACTAAAAACATCTTTTAATTACATCACCTAACTGAAAAGATTTGGGGAAGCAAACATTTTTTTTTCCATTGCATAACTTGATGAAATTGTGGGCCTTGTTACTATAGAGGTGGGTAAGCAACCCCAACACACTCCCTTGATTCCACAAAAGTTACCAATAAAAACTGTGGAAAATGGTCTTATAACATTATTATTGATAAATCTGATCATGATGAGTGGCAAAGTTCTATGTTACAAGGTTAAGTGAACAATATCTATAACCATTATATTTTTTTTAAATGTACCTTTTGTACAGGGCAATCATATGGTAGAGGACTAATGTTAGAAGGAAAGGAAAAGAAGAGACATAGAAAAAGGGGTAACAGGGAGGGACAGAAATATGTTAAAATTAATGTTGTTAAAAGTTATACTTAATTAGGGAAAATAATTTTCAGGAACATGAAATATTTATAATTTTGCATAAACATGGTTGAAATAATATGGGCTTTGGAGCCCTACAGAACAGGTTTAAATCTCAAGTATATTATTTATCTTTTTTACTCCAGTAAGAACCTCTCTAAGGCTTAGTCATTTGAAAATGAGAACACTTACTCAAAACATTATCCTCTGTGATTTTTTAAAAAAAGCAATATAAGCACTAAGTACATGTAACAACCTCTCTTTTTTCCTAATATTTAATACTATATTAGGAGATAATCACTATAACTTGCCTTCCCAGTCCAGCTACTAAATATATCTGGAATTGCTTACGAACACCTATACTCCTTCTGTTATGTAAGCAAGTCTCACAATTAAGTGACATGACCTAATTGAAAAGACTATAAATACTTTTTGTTTCATATGTGGAGATCAACAGTCATGGGAGAGAAGAGATATAAAAAGTTATTTGAATTCAGGTTCATGAGCAATGGCTAGAAACCTAAAGCATTTTCAAGTGTCCACTCTCCAATGCCTGGGACCCAAGGGTTCTTCAGAAAAAAGGAAGGGAAAAAAAAAAAAAAAAGCAAAGCTACAAGTTGTCTGAAATAATAGAAGATAATATGAAAGGGTGGCAGAAGAACTGAACTGTCAGCAGAGTCCTGGAATGGTGGCATGGAAAATAGAGGAGTTATCCAACCAGCAACCTTACATAGGTTTCTAAGGCACTCTAACATTAAAGTGCAAAATGGGTTCTGGGATCAGAAGATGATTGCGAAGATTCAAACCCCAAGCCAAAAACATATTGACTCTATATCAAATTACTTAACCTCAGTTTCTTATCTGTAACTGCGGATAATGAGTTATCACTGCATTGGCTGTTAGATCCAATCAACTAATGATTTATGTCCATCTATGAAATACCCTCATATTAACAATCAGGCCAGTGCTTGCTTGATTAAACAACTGGACATCATAACCTAGCCAAGCTGACACATGACATTAACCATCATAAATAGGAAGATGTGTTTTGTTCATCCAGCCCCTTGAACAGTGTCTGGCATACATAGGTGCTCATTATGTTATATGAACTCATGTCAGTAATTATTATTCCAAGCCTTTTTAGTCACTAAATAACTTTTTCATGTCATGTCTTTCATCTAAAATATCTTTTTCTATTTAGCTTTAGAAATGCTTTTGACATGTGATAGAGGAGTAGTATAATGCATAATTAAAAAGCAAAGATTCTGGATCCAGACAGGCTAGATCTGAATCCCAGCTCTGTCAATTACTGGCTATATGACTTGGGGCAAGTTAGCTAATTTTTCTGTGCCTTGGTTTCCATGAGGTTGAAAGGATGATTAAATGAATTAAATATGTAAAATGCTTAGAATTTATGAGTGTTTTACAATTGCTATTATCATTATTCCTACTCTGTGAATCTATATAGATTTTCCTTAATTCTTCTTTTGAAGAATGTAGGTGAACAACTAAACCGATAAGACTTAATTTCAATTAATCACATTTTGACATACTAATTTTCCTTTTTTGCTATAGCTCGCAACAGTGGTTATGAAACTTGGCTGAGAAGTGGGAATGCATTTGACCGCAAGTCACAGAATTCTGATTAACAGTAGTGTAGCAGTTTGGCACTATTTATGAGTTCCAAAAATAGATATTGGGCTATGTTTGTAAACTGGTCTGTTCCTCTGGGCATGATTAAATTATGTTTAGGGCTTTGATTGGGCCAAGTCAGTAGGGTGTTGATCCCCGCTTGGTGGGTGGGGACTCACAGATAAAAGACATGACAAAGGACAGAGTTGGAGTTCTGATGCTGAGTTTTGAGCTAGAGGCTGAGAAGTGAACACAAAGAAGAAGAATACAGGAATAGAGGTGGTTCCTTAGACATGGCGAAAACCCTGGGGAGAGAGACAGAGCCGTTAACCTGATAGTCTACAGCTGGTCTTGTGGAGACAGGCAAAGCCTAGAGAGCCTCATAGTCTACAGCTGACCTGGTGGAGAAAACAGAGGAGCTGAGCCCAGAGAAATGAGCCCCAGGAAGAGAGGAACCCAAGAAGCCTGAAACCTGGCAGGTGTCAGCAGCCTCTTGCTCCAACACATGGCAACAGACTTTGGTGAGGGAAGTAACTTATGCTTTATGGCCTGGTAACTGTAAGCTTCTACCCCAAATAAATACCTTTTATAAAAGTCAACAGATTTCTGGTATTCTGCATCAGCATCCTTTTTGGCTAATACAAATAGTTTATTCGATTAGACATTTAATTGTCTCAGAAGAAAGAATTCTAGAGGTGGATGGGCCCAGGATTCATTAGTTCAGCAGCTTAACAATGTCAGGGCTTAGGATCACTGTCTCCACAGCCCATTTGATTTCTTATAATGGCTGCAAGGTCTAGACATTTTATCTTCTCATAGCCATATGCAAGCAGGAAAAGTCTGTTAGGAAAAGTGCTTTCTTTTTATCAGTGTGGTAAATTTTCCCATAATCTCCCAGTGGTTCCTCTTTGTATGGCCACTCCTAGTTCAAGAGAGGCTGTGAAAAGAGAGAACCTGGCAAAGGGGTACTGTATCCAAGTAGCTAGAGAAAGGGGCAGGCAGAGGAATGGTTTTTTGATATAAGCAATTAATTGTGTTTACTGTAGCTGATGAGCAGAATCACCTGTTTAAATTTTTTTAAAAATTCCTGGGCCATATCACAGACCCAATGAATCCCAGGAATGAGAAAATTTTAAAACTCTTCAGATGATTTTTATGATCAGTTAGGCTTGGAATTTCTGTAGTAAAGAACTGTGATGTATCAGAATATGTGATGCAGTCTTAATATCCTGTCAAACATCAAGACTTGATCAACTGATTTACTATATTAAACTGATACATTACACTGAAACAAAACAAAGCCTTCTCTGCATTTCTACAAGCTGAGTTCAGATAAAAAATTGTGTTTAGAATAAAAAGGATAATTTCTAAAGAAATATAAATGAATTAAATATGATTGAAGTCCACTTGAAAAACACCCGCAAACACACATGCAAAACAACCTTTCTTAGTACTGAAGAACTAAATGCAGCTATTAGTATATGTCACTAGGTGACGCTCTTTGTTAAATTTCTCTTCTAGTAAGGCAATCTGAGGAATTACACTTTCACAGATGGGAACGAACTTAAAACAAAATGCTAGGTCTAATTATAACTTAATTGGCTCTTTAAACACAAAAGTTACATAGTTCAGAAAATAAATTTAAATTAAATTTAAAAGCAAGCCAAACAAATTTAAGGGAGGGAAATTTTCTGTAAGACTGTAGGGCTTAGAATATCAAGACTTCCAAGTCATGAACATGGCATCTCGTCATTTCTTTTTGTCTCCAGTTTCTTTAATGTCTCATAAGCTTTTATACTTCTGTCACAGAGCTTTTGTATATCTTTTGTTGAGTTATTCCTAGGTACATTATGTTTTTTGATGCAACTGAAATGTTAGCCTTGTCGTTATTTTTTTTTAAATTTTTTAAATTTGAAATACTTTCAAACTTATAGGACAGTTACAAAAATAATACAAACCCATATAGAGAACTACAACATACCCCCACCCCAACCCCAATACCCAGATCCACCAATTTTAACATTCGGCCTTATCATTCTACCTATCCATCTATCCATCTAACAATATCTATTAATCCATTTTCTGAACACTTGAGTGTTTGGCTAAATACATCATGTTCCTTGAACACTTAATAGTGTCACGTACATTTCCTAAGGACAAGGATATTCATTTATGTAACCATTTTAAACACAGTTATCAATTTCAAGAAATTTAATGGTGATGTAAAGCTGATAGTTTATATTCCAATTTTTTTCATATGTCCCAATATGCCTTTGAGCCGCTTTTCTCCTCTTCTGCTAGATCCCACCCAGGATCATGTATTGCTTTTAATTGTAATCATCTCTTTAGTTGCTTTTTTTTTTCCTTTTAAATTGTAGGAACATATATACAACAAACTTTCCCATCTCAACCACTCCCAAGCATACCATTCAGTGGGATTAATCACATACAATATTGCAGTACCCTCAACACCCTCACCACCTTCCATTACTAAAACGTTCCCATCTTCCCAAACAGAAACCTTACACCTATCATGCATTAAATCTCCATGCTGCCTGTCCCATGCCTCTAGAAACCTGTACTCTAATTTTTGTCTCTATTAGCTAGCATTTTCTTCAATATCTTCTTTGTAGTTACCATTGGGGTTTAACTTTAAAATCCTAAATCTATAGCAATTTTGTTTGCTTTAATACCAACTTAGATTCAATAGTATATACAAAATATGTTCCTATACCCCTCCATCCTCCCACCTTTATGTAGTTCTTGTCACAAAGGACAGGATTATACATTGTGAGTCCAAACCACTCATCTATCACTACACTTTATAGCATTTGCCTCTCAGATTCTGTAGGAAGTAAAAGTGGAGTTACAATCCAAATATACAATAGTAATGGCATTTGTATTTACCCATGTCGGTACCCTCACTGGAGATCTTTATTTCTTCATACAGCTTTGATCTACTGTCTACTGTCTTTTCCTTCCAACCTGCCTAACTCTTTCCAGCATCTCTTGCAGGGATGGTCTAATGTTGACAAACTCTCACAGTGTTTGCTTACCTGGGGGATTGTCTTAATCTCTCCCTCATTTTTGAAAGACAGTTTTGCCTGATATAGAATTTGTGGTTGGCGAATTTTTTATTTTATCACGTTAAATATGTCATCCTACAGCCTTCTTGCCTCCATGATTTCCAATGAGAAATCGGCACTTAATCTTATTGAGGCTCCTTGTAAGTAGTAGGTTGCTTCTCTCTTGCAGCTTTCAGAATTCTCTATCTTTGCCATTCTAAAGAAGTGGATTATAATAGACTATGGTGTGGGTCTATTTGAATTTATCCTGTTTGGAGTTTGTTATGTATCCTGGCTGCCTATATTCAAGTCTTTTGTAAAATTTGGTTTTCCGCCCTTGTTTCTTTGAATATTCTCTCTCCCCTTTCTCTTTCTTCTCCTTCTGGGACCCCCACAATGCATACACTGGTACACTTGATGATATCCCACAGGCTCTGTTCACTTCTCTTTATTCTTTTTGCTCCTCAGACTGAATGATTTCAATTGTCTATCTTCAAGTTCTCTGATCCCACCCGTTGATGGCAACTCCATCCTTTCAGTGGTACAGGCCAAATACCTTGACGGCATCTTTGACCCCAATTTTTCTCTCTTACTCTGTATCCAGTTCATCAGGAAAGTCTCTGGGCCCTACCTCCAAAGCATACCCCCCATTTGATCACTTCTTGCTACCTCCACCACTGCTGCCCTGGTCCAAGTGCCATCTTTTTAAAATCTATATTACTGAGGTTACCTCTTCATTTCCACACTTGCCTTTCTACTGTCCATTCTTATCACAGTGGCCAGAGAGATGCCTTTAGAAGGTAAAAAACTCTTCAAATATAACTCACCAAGCTGACACAAGAAGAAATAGAAAATTTAAATATTCATATCTATCTAAGAAACTGTATATGCAATTAAAACATCACTCAAAAGAAAATAAAAGTTGGCCAGAATTTCATGTTCTTAGACTGATGTTTAATATAGTTACATTAATCCACTTGATTGTCTTCCTCTGTGTCATCTAAATGAATATCAAAATCTAAATCTCCATCACTTTCCTCTTGATTTCTTCTGCAGCTTCCTCTACAGTTGGAATTTAGATTATTTTCAGTATTTTCTGTCTTTTCTGGTTCTTTATTAAATCTAAAAACGAAAGAAAAAACTCCTTATTTTCCAGGCTTTCATTATTTAACTGTGCAGCTTGAAAAGACCTTTACCAGTACATTTCCCAATTAACAGGAGCCTAATGAAATAGGTATAGAGAAAAAGATCCTTGCAGACTACCTTAACTCAAAATCAACAAATTATATTGGTGTTTTTAATAAAATATGCTCAAAGAAATTAATAAATGATGTCCATTAAAGAAAAAACATTATCTAATGAATAATTCTTTTGTAATGAATGTGAATTTCACTGATAAAGTTTTATTCTCCTAAACATATAAAGTTTTACTTTCATTATGATAGAAAAATTTAATAATCAAATATGCCTTTTTTACTGCCAGACAGAAAAGAGTCTACATTAGTGAGATATACTGCAACTTAAGACTCTATGAGTTAATAAATATTTAGGTTGCGAATATTCTCGCTGTCCTGATTTTGTGATAATCATGGTAGGATAAACATTCGCTATATTAGAAACATGCATGTGTCCCCAGACTTAGTTTTTCTCCCTAGGTCTGGATTTTTAGAATGCTGGTGATAAACTAAGCCTGATTTATTATATGACCATCCTGTATGGGAAAAGACTGTAGCTCTAGGTATCTTTGGTCAACCATAAGAGATATAGCAGGGGGATGGATGTGGCTCAAATGGCTGGGTGTCCGTCTCCCATATGAAAGGACCTGGGTTCGATCCCCAGGACCTCCCGGTAAAAATTTAAAAAAAAGAAAAATATAGATGGCGTGTGGGCCACCAGGTCCAAGGCACAGGTGCGTTGTCAGGCCCCGCGAGCCACGCAGCAAGATGACGACGTAACAGGAGAGTTACAAAAGGGAGAGCCAAGACGAGATGCACCAAAAAACCAGGAACCAAGGTGGCGCAGGTGGTAGGATGCCTCTCTCCCACATCGGAGGTTCCAAGGATCAAATCCCAGTGAAGACAGGAGGAGAAGGATGAGAAGAGAGGGCAGGAATTGGACACAGGGTTGCCCGGCTAATGGACACAAAAACAGCAACAACAGGGGAGAGGGGTTGTAAAAATGGATTAAAGTACATAAATAAATAAGTCCTTAAAATATATATATAGGGGAGTAAGATATGGACTATAGCTAGTAGTAATACTTTGATGATGCTCTTTAATAATTTAACAAATGTTTTACAACAATGCAAAGTATTTTTAGTGGGGTGATGTGTGGGAGCCCTGTATGATGTTATGCATGTTTGTTTTGTAAGTTCACAATATTTACTGAACACTAAGAAAAAATATATAAAAGAAAATACTCACGGAATAACAATGTCTTCCTTCTTTCCACATTTAGCACAAACTTCAAGTTCATAGGCACAAGGTCTACACATTATGTGATAAGAATCCTTCACTGATTTTTGTAAACATTTAACACTAAAAAGAAAAAAAGAAAATCAAATATTAATTTTTACTAACTACCTAAGATTTATTTGATGAAAGGGTTGCAGCTAAATGTACAGGTGCAAAGCCCAAAATCAAAACTCCTAGATTTCAATCCCAGTTAGACATTTATCTTATGTCACTTTAGATTAATTATATAGCATTTTTAGATAATGGCTTATAGCTGCAAAATAACAGTATTTGAGATTTGCCTATTTAAAGAGCTTTAAAGGGGAAATTAAAAACACATTAAAAGTACAGGTTCAGTTCCCAGTGCCTCCTGATAAAAATAAAAACAAACAACAAGCAAAACAAACAAAAAAACCAACTCAGGGAAGCCGATCTGGCTCAGTGATTGAGCACCGCTTCCCAAATATGAAGTCCCAGGTTCATTCCCTACCCCTGGTACCTAAAAAAAAAAAAAAAAAAAAAAAAAAAACAAAGAGGAATTAAAGGAAAAATAAAAAAAAAAAAAAAAAAAAAAAAAAAAAAAAAGTCCAGCTGGCTTTTATGGAGAAATTGAGATGCTAATCCTAAAATTCATACAGAAATTCAGGATAGCCAAAAAGATTTTGAAAAGGAAGAACAAAGTTAGGAGACCTCACATTCCCTGATTTCAAAATGAAATGCAAAGCTACAATAATCAAGACTGTAGTATTAACATAGGATAGACATACAGATCAACAGAATAGAATCAAGAGTCCAAAAGCAAACCTTGACATTTTTGGCCAACTTATTTTTGACCAATGTGTGAATTATATCTCAATAAGGCCGTTTTAAGAAAGGGAAATGGAAATGATAGAAATAAGAAAATACATGGTAACAAAGGTGAAAAATGTGCTCAAACAGGCTCTCAGTCTTGACACAGCCAAGGAAAGAATAAGCAAACTTGAAAATAGGTCGACAGAAATTACTGAAACAAATACAAAGACAAAAAAATGAAAATAAAAGGGAACATCCAAAAGATGTGCAATAATATCAATATACACTGAACTGGAATTCCCAGAAGAAGGAGAGAAAATGGAGAAGAAATATTTAAAGAGATGACTGCAAGTTGTTTCACTTTATCACGCTTCATAATATTGCTTTCTTTGTTACAAATTGAAGATTTGTGGCAACCCTGTGTCAATAAAGTCTATTGGTGCATTTTTTCTATCAGCATGTGCTTACTTCATGTCTGTCATATTTTAATTAAGGTATATACATTTTTTATACATAATGTTACTGCACAACTAATAGGTTAACGTATAGTATAAACATAATTTTTATATGTACTGGGAAACCAAAAAATTTGTATGACTTGCTTGATTGCAATATTTGTTTTATCATGGTGGTCTGGAACTAAGCCCATGATATCTCCGAGAGTACGTCTGTTCCAACATTTAAAAGATCTGCATAACTCGGTGAATCAATATTTCCCAAATGACCAAAGCATGATGTTACAAAACCATGCAGGATGATAGATCCATTCAAAGTGCAAGTAGACCAATGGGGTGGGAATGCAGAATGGTACAGCCACTGTGGAGGACTGTTTGGCAGTTCCTAAAGAAGCTGAATATAGACTTGCCATGTGACCCGGCAATACCACTACTGGATATATACCCCTCTCCTCCCCATCCAGAAACCGGGAGGGCAGGATTACAGGCCAGTCCAGGACCTCCGAGAAGTGAATAAGAGAATTATGGACATCCACCCGACAGTCCCTAACCCTTACACCGTCTTGAGCACTCTTCCACCACAGGCAGACTGGTACACTCTAGATTTGAAGGAACGTGTCCTAGATCCAGGACCACATGGACATCCGGACCAAGTGGCATACGTTGTGGTCTGGCATGACTTAGTTATAGACCCCTCCTCCCTGGATTAAACCTTTTGTTTACAGAACTCCAATCCAGAGAGCAGTGACACGAACAGACATCTGCTCACTGATGTTCATAGCAACATTATTCACAATTGCCAAAAGTTGGGAACAACTCAGGTGTCCATCAACAGAAGAATGGATAAACAAACTGTGGTCTATTCACACAATGGAATATTATAAAGCTGTAAGAAGAAATGAAGTCGTAAAGCATGTGACAACATGGATGAACCTGGAGGACATTATGATGAATGAAGCAAGCCAGACACAAAAGGTCAAATGCTGTATGATTGCGTTACTACGAACCTAATATATTGTGTAACATATTGTTTGATTCAAAAATAAATTTTATGTATCCAGTACATTTAATTGAGAAATATATGTATTTATTCATCTGTGTTTACTTTTTAGTTTTTAATTGTTTATATTTTTAATTATTAAATGTACAAAATGAAGTTAAAAAAAAAAAAAGAACAATGGATTTCAGTGTAACAAAGTAAAATGAGTTCCTCCATGTGGTTTCAGATTCCACACTGCAAACTAACCTTTAAGAGATTTGGTGTAGGATCAAAGACAAATACCCACATTTATCTGAAAAGGCTACTAAAATTTACTTTTTTTTCCCTTTTACGTCAGACACTAAAGAGATGTATAAAAGTGCAGAACAGTGCCACACTTCTCACCAATTATGTTTTGAAAAGTTAGTTTTTGAAAAAAAAAAGTTAACACCTAAGCATATCTGTTCTATATGCATTTATATTAATTATTATTAAATAATTATTCTAAAATTTTCTGTTTTAATATCTAACACAGTAAATATAGATAAATATAACCCCACATAAACAAACCTCTCTGGGGTTCTCAATAACTTTTAAGAGTATAAAGGGGTCCTGAGAACAAAAAGTCTGAGACAATACCAACGGGGAAGAGAACTGTATCTTATATTTCTAGTACCTGCTAGAAACAAAAGGCTTTATTTTGCTCTACTTCAGCTTTCCTGGCATTGCCTCTGTTTCCTGGTTATGTTATTACACTTTAACCTTTAACATAATTCAGCTCCACTTGGAGTACTCTCACAAGTATGGTGACTAGGTGCTTTCATAAACAGTGAGCTCTGGTACTCCACCCTAGGTGTACAGAAAACAGAAACTCAACATTTAGAGTTCCACAAAGTCATTATTTCCTGCAGTGGCTCTAAGTAATCTGTGCTCAGTATAGTAAGATTCTGAAACCATACTATGGAATTATATCATATGCTACTTAGAAAATGCTTTTAAGAAAAGAATATTCCCAAAGTCCAAGTACTTTAAATACAAGAAGTTAAATTCATTTTCCTGTGTCTTAGATTGTAACTGTAAGAGGTTGTAAAACCTCTTCTTACTTCAACAGTAGATTTGATAATTCTTACAGTATAATATATTCATCTATGATCAAGAATGTTTTAGGAAAAAAGACAGAATGGAAATTCTTCAGTATGTTAGGGCAGGTAATTTTAAATCAAATCTTGCTGAATCAATCAATATTAATGTCAAAAAGTCAGCTTCATACATGATGAAATTTGGTGGATGAAATGAAAATTCTTCACTGTTACCTTTAAAAATATTAAGACCAAGATTCTGGGCAAGAATACAGCCAGGTGTCACAGTCGCTATATACTACAAATGATGTGAAGAGTGACCTATGATTAAAGCTCCACTCTTAGGCATTTTAATATTCCCGGAATGTGGTGACACAACTCTCATCACTGATTAACCTTAATAGACTCAACCTATTACAAGAAATATTGGTGCTAAACTACATAACCAAAGAAGCCAAACATTGGTATTGCCACACAATATTATTCAACACTAATTCTTTTTTTATATAAGAACCAAAAATAATGGTTATCCTAGATTTTTAAGGCTAGAAATCTGGCCCCTGAACCAAATTTCCAAACCTTATTTGCCCTTCATTAAATGTATATTCAAAGCAGACAGAAAATCCTCATCTTGATAGGCAACACTGATTAATGTTCATGGATCATCAAGGTTATATAAGGAAAGGAAGAAAAACTAACATAAGAGCTAATAAATGGACAATGATCCACATGGAACCATAAGACAAGACATAGAGAGCTCCTGACTATCTGCATTGTCTGTCAAAGGGAACAGATGATTCTTGTTTATTTTCTCTCTGTTCTCTGGTGCCCACCATCCAAGGTTTCCTATAAACATTGTTTGTACCATCCTTCTGCCTTTAATTTATGTCTTTTCTAGACCCACCCCTCCTGTTTTCATTTTGTTATTTCTCAACAGTTTCATCTTGTGCTTCTTTGTCTCTGTCTTAACCTGCATACACCTAGAACAACTCATAATTGGCTCAAGAATTATTTGTGGACCCAGGTCTCCTAATAGATTGTCAATTCCTTGATGCAGGAACATTTACCTTGTTATCTTCTATAAGATATAATACAGCATCTTGTTCATTGAGGGTGCTATTAAAAAATTGTAAATTGTACTAAATTTCTTTTTTTTTTTTTTTAAAGATTTATTTATTTTATTACATATCTCCCCTTCCCCCCGCTGCGGCGGCGTGCCGAGAGTGGTCACTGCGCAGGCGCGGCTTTCCCCGCTTGTGGGCGGTCTCTGCGTCCGTTCACGGCTGGCTTTCAGTTCGCGGGTGGCTGGCTGCGCTCCATCCACGGGCGACCTGCCCTGCCCGTGGCGGCTCTTGCCCTGTCCGTGGCAGCTTCTTGCCCTGCCCACGGCGGCTCCGGCCCGCCCATGGCGGCTTGCCATTCTCAAGGCGGTCTGCCCGCTAGGAGAGGTCCCCGGGAATCGAACCCAGGGCCTCCCATGTGGT
>PVKH010000548.1:0-15059 GCA_004027955.1 Chaetophractus vellerosus
TCCCATGTGGTTTCCCAGCAAGCTCTTTATCCACTGAGCTATCTAGCCGGGCCCTAGGCTCCAACATGTGATAAATGGAATGCCTCTTCCATTTTATTTCTTATGGGGTGGGGGCGGGGAATTGACAGAGATCTGTACTCTGGTCTTAGTGTTCAGAATATGGGAGCCAAAGATGGGAGAAAAGGGCCAGAGTGTGCCTGGAGAGAGAGAATGGCAGTAGGGAAGAGGAAGTCAGGATGATAGAGGATATAGTATAGGGGCCGGCTGGATAGCCCAGTGGATAGGGTGCCGGCATACCACATTTGAGGCCCCGGGTTTGGTTCCCGGGGACCTCTCCTAGCAGGCAGACCGCCTTGAGAATGGCAGGCTGCCATGGGCAGGCCAGAGCCGCCGTGGACAGGGCAAAAAGCTGCTACGGACGGGGCAAAAGCCGCCACGGGCAGGGCAGGTTGCCCGCGAATGGAGCGCAGCCAGCCACCCGCAAACTGAAGCAAGAGCCGGCCGTGAATAGAAGCAGAAGCCGCCCACAAGCGGGGAAAGCCGCGCCTGCGCAGTGACCAGTCTCCGCATGTCGCCGCAGCAGGGGGGAGGGGAGATATGTAATAAAAATAAAATAAATCTTAAAAAAAAAAAAAAAAGAATATAGTATAGACTGAAAAACTTAATTGTTGATGTAATTTTGCACAAAACCCTTAACTTCAACTGCTAAGAATAATTTTATAGTGCCCATCTCAAGTTACTGGTCTGATTTACATAAATTCTGAACTCTCTCCCCATTTAGGTTGATTAGTTCAGCTCAGTGTCTTTTATTTACTTGTAGCTCTTCCTGGGCACAGATAGTCTTCACAGATTTTCTCTTTTTTCAGAACTTTCTCAGTATCCCATATTCTGTCTGTACATCAGTCAACCAAATTGACACCTAACTCTACTTTATCCATTCTAACAAACAAGAACGAGATTATATGTCAACTACTCACAGAATTGATGTTGCATCATCATTATATTATAAAATAACGTTTCAGGTAACTGTTTGGAAGACTTCATTGAATGCTACAAAGATCTTTGGAGGAAAAGAGCACCTTATCTTAATGTGGACAAAGGTTAGAAAGAGATTCAGAGAACAAGAAACCAAATTAGAGAATGAGCCTACCCCTTCAAGTTGCTAGGAATGTCGTCACTGTCGGTGGAAATGAAGAGATTCTACAGCTCCTAAAAAAATACTCAGGGCTTTTAATACATTGCACAACACATAAAAGCTGCCAAAATGGGGGACCAAACATGTTCTGTGTTGAGGAATCAGCCTATAATAGAACTAGAGAAAGCATCTTTCCTTATCTTGTCACAGGAATTTTATATCCAGTCAAAGAGATCATAAAGCTCTTCTTTTCTAATATAGTTTTGCTGTGTCTTATTAAAATCTTTCATTTTACAATTTAAATATAACTTCTTAATCTGACTTCAGAACTAAGGAATGATTTTTCTGCTCAGATTAATTATGACACAACTATTTTCAATTCTTGTTACAGATCTAGCTTCTGTAATATAAAAGCTATTCTACAAATCAGTAAGAAAAAGATAAGAGGAAAGAATTCATAAGAACTATAAATGGCTCTTAAGTATATAAGAAAGTGTAGTCTCACAATTAAAGAAATTAACATTAAAACTACACTAGATGCCATTTTTTACCAATGAGATTGGCAAAGATCCGAAAGTTAATCTAACTATGTATTGATGCACATGGGCTATCTCATATGTTGCTAGTGAAAGTGTAAATTGATTGACCCCTACCAAGGGAATTCCAAGTGAATAACCATGAAATTCCAATTCTAGAACTTTATCCGATATTCTTTCATATGTGAGAAGTGACATGTACATTGCATCATGATTCATAATTGCAAAAGACTAGAGATCTGTCAGTGGTATGTTAAATAAATTGTGGTGCATCTACACAGTGGAACACTATGCTGCCTTAAAAATATGAGTTCCTAATGGACCAATTTGAAAAAATTAGCTATGTTGTTAAATAAAAAGTATGAACTGCAGGACAGTGTGCCCAGAATGCTGCTATTGTATATAAAGGACTGATCAAGCAGGCCCTGTGGCTTTGTAATTAAGTTAAAGGCTCATGTCATAATCCTGGAAATCCATTGCTTTAAATCACTCTACCACCTGATCATCAACAGTGATGAGATGCCTGCTCTTTGCATTCACTTGTTAAGATTGCTTATTTCTAATCATATTTCTGCTTTAACAGTTTTATATTCTATACTTGAGCAGAAAATTTCATCCTGTAGAATAGCCATTTAGTAATAACTTTCCTGTCAGTTTGAAGTTTTTAAAAGATCAACCTAATTCTCATTATTATCTCTGTGTGCCAGTGTATGTCCAGTACATATTATTTATTTTGAGAATACATAAAGTGAAACTCATATTTTTATCACTTCCTTTATATTTCAGGGACAGACGTTTGCTTCAGCCTGCCCAGGTGTGTGACATTTTGAAGGGCGTCATTTTGGTCATCTGCTATTTTATGATGCACTATGTTGACTACTCCATGATGTATCATCTGATAAGGGGACAGTCTGTCATCAAGCTCTATATCATCTACAACATGCTGGAGGTGAGGGCACTCCTTTTCCCGCGCTGGGCAGGCTCATGCCACCACCTGTACAGGCACGACCAGTGATCTCCTGAGACCTAAGGCTCCTGAGCATCAAGAATTCTTTCCCACTCACTTTAGTAATGGTGCTTCTGGCCTTTAACGTGCACACAAGCAAATAGGGCTCTTGTGATAATGGGAGGCTGATTCCATAGGTCTGAGAAGGGGCTGGCGATTCTGTATTTCTAACAGGGTTGTTCCTGGAAGACACTTAGGCTAGCAAGTCCTTAGGGCCCAATGTTTCCTTAAGAATGGAAGAAGAATTCCCACTGCCTAGACATTTTTTAATCAGTGCCCCCTTGGAAATGTAAATTGTCAAATGATACTGAAAATTGGTTTTCAAATTAATTGGAAACCCATGTGTTCTTTTTGCAAGAACTTTAAAATTATGAAGACATATGTTTATGTATATGTTTGCCATAAATTTGCATTTTAAATTGCTTTTACATTCTTACAGACCAAGTAAGCATAACATTTCCCAACTTCTCTTAAGTACTTACTGAACATCTTTAATACACTGTATCTCACTTTAAAATAGTCAGCATGTGAAAATCTGCATTTATACAAGAAGTAAATTAAGCAGTTACATATTTACTTTCCAAAAAATTCTTTGCTTTATAAGTAGAATCTTAGTAAGTTTTTAAAATAGTAAGCTAGCTTGGGTTATATAATAAAATTTTGAAATTCAAATTGTATTTTACTCTTTAGAGACATAGGTAAGGCTGACCTGTCCTTTAAATTAGCCATGAAAGAATTTTCCTAGTAAGTAGACAGGTGGGCTGATGCGGGGGCTGCTAGCCTTTCTGCTCTGAAGCTTCATTACTGTGTTAGATGAGGACTTTCCATCTCTGCACAGAAGCCCTGGAACACTAGCCACCCCAGCTACTCCTAAATTCACTGACCCATATGTTTAAAGACCACCCCCGCCCCCCTCTTCCTGATTCTCATCTCGGTGCCCATACAGTTGCTGTGCTCCACCAAGTTGGATGCAGGGGCTTGGATGGGGAGTGAAGTTTGTGAAGCACAGTGGACATTCCACTCACCCTTCCTCTCACAGAAACAAAAGCATAGACCTTACCCCTCTTGCCTTCTGCTGCTTGAGTTACCCTTCATATTAGTGCCCGACAGCGTCCTTCACTGCCCCTCTTAAAGGACTCCCCCATCCCCAAACTTAATGTGCATGCATCCTGACTTACCAAGCCCTGTTCAAAGTGGGCTGATGATTTATTAGGACATGAGCCAAGGAAAAGGATCCATGAATTGCTGAACAAAATGGTTTAGGATTCCGGGAACATGGCAGACTAGAAAGGCACAGGACTCTCTCCTCTCCCAGAAAAATAGGTAGAAGACAGGCACTAACAGCCTGGAAAAAATTCTAGGGTTTAGGATACCAGGGGAAGGCTGAATACCGCCCAGAAGAAAGAGGGACAAAGGAAAAGAATCTCAACAGGAAAACTGAGTTAAAGCTGCAGCTACAATTGCCCAAGCCCTCCCCCACCCTATAGACAATTTTGAATTCTCAGGCCTCAGGTTGGAGGCTACAGACAAAGAGGGTCACAGGGATCTACTTCCCCAGGAAACTAGAGAGAGAGGGACACAGCCTAAGGCTGACTCAGCTTTTTAAAAATGTTTTGAAAGATACTTGGATTACATAAATGTTACACAAAAATTATAATTATAGGGATACCCATATGCCCCCCTCTAACACCTCCCACAACCATTGACAATGTTTAGTCTCTGTGTTTCACTATCTGGCTCGGCTTTTGACCCACAAATTGGTCTGCTGCATCCCACAAGCTCTTCCAGGCCTCTAGAGTTTGCCCTGGGAGCCAGCAAGGGACTGAAGAGATCTGACCTTCTCAGTCACTCTTCTTACTGACTGGGACTGGTTGTTGTGGATGCAGAGGGGAGTGGAATTATTTCCTACCTGAGAAAAGAGGGGACTGCCAGCAAAGATTGGAGAACCTTCTCTGAAAAAGTTTGAATTACAAGGCTCCTAGCCTCCAGGCAGGATCCTCTGTCACATTGATCCGGTCCAGAAACCCATTCCAACCAGGCTTTGAACTGAGAGGGCTGCCAAAGAGCACCATCTTCTCGTGGATCAAGGAAGTGCATGTGAGGAAATTAAAAGGCTCTTGGAAGCGGGTCTGCAATCCATTACTGGGTCAAGGGCCCAGATTTGCACAACTAACAGGGATAATCCTAAATATCCAGAACAGTTTGGACTAAGAATCAAAAATCAGCAGTAACGCACAGCCTCCTGCCACTAAATCCCTACAAAAGAGAGAGAAATTTAACCTCAGAGTAAACTTACCATCATAATTAGATACTTAGACATCAGCAAAAAATTACAAGCCATACCAAGAAAATGGAAGAATTGGCCCAAGCAAAGGAATATATCAAAGCCCCAGATGATACACAGGATTTGAGACAACTAATCAACGAGATTCATATGAATTTCAAAAATCAATTGAATGAGTTGAAAGACAATATGGCTAAAGAGATAAAGGACACCAAGAAGATACTGAGTGAGCACAAAGAAGAATTTGAAAACCTGAATAGAAAAATAACATAGCTCATGGGAATGAAAGACACTATAGGTGAGATAAAAAACACATTAAAGGGCCGGCTCGATAGCCCAGCGGATAGGGCGCCGGCATACCACATGGGAGGCCCTGGGTTCGATTCCCGGGGACCTCTCCTAGCGGGCAGACCGCCTTGAGAATGGCAAGCTGCCATGGGCGGGCCGGAGCCCCTGTGGGCAGAGCAAGAAGCTGCCACAGGCAGGGCAGGTCGCCCGCGGATGGAGCGCAGCCAGCCACCCGCGAACTGAAGCAAGCGCCGGCCGTGAACGGACGCAGAGACCGCCCACAAGCGGGGAAAGCCGGCCGTGAACGGACGCAGAGACCGCCCACAAGCGGGGAAAGCCGCACCTGCGCAGTGACCACTCTCGGGCGCTTCCCCGCAGTGGGGGGAAGGGGAGATATGTAATAAAATAAATAAATCTTTAAAAAAAAAAAAAAAAAAAACACATTAAAGGCATATAATAGCAGGCTCAAAATGATAGAAAATGGTTTAAATACATATTCACTTGGAAGACTACAGTAGATGGTGTGGCTTAAGCATAGTGAACAGGAGTCCAGTCTCTAATCTAGAAATAAATAGCCACAGATAAAATTTGGCCCCACCCTTGCTATTTGGGTATCCTGGACAAGGCTGATGTATGCATCTAACCCTCAATTTTCTCATCTGTAAAATGGAGAGAATAAGGTGATTATAAGACTTAAATGTGACAATGCATAGAAAGGGCTTAGCTCAATGCCAGGCATGTGATATGATCTCCATATTACTCATTCATTCAGCAAATATTTAATCATCACTTCCTGCATGCTAAGCTCTGTCTTAGAACCTGGAGGTACAAAGGTGAGCAAAGCAGATAAAGCCCTTATTCTCATGGTGCTTATATTCTGTAGGTGGGGAGATAGGTACCAAGCAAGGAGGTTTTAGGAAATTAATACCATGCTGAAAAAGAACAGTGTGATGCAGTAGAGTCCACAGGAACCACCAGGGTCTTGGTGGCCTGGAAGTCCTCTCTTTGAGTGCCATTCCAGCTGAATCCTGAATGATATGCCCTCCTTTTTTCTTTTTTATATGCCTCTTTTTATCTGTTGTGCTGAATTTATAGAGTTGATAACTGAAAACTCTTTAGGGAGGGAGTAAATAAGCATATTATATTCCATATAAACCTCAAACAAATTGCAACTACTATCGTTTACAAATATTAGGTATGAATAGAGTGGGTCAAATGATGTATTTATCCTAAAGGATTGAAGCTTGAACCTTGAGTTTGGATTTAAAGAGCTAAAACCAGAGTAACTAAAAATTTTGATATGCCTACCTTTTCATTTTTATTTATTTTTATTTCAAATTTTTAAAGAATAATCATGTATATCATGCAGGATTCCCATACAGCATCACCCCACCACCAACATCTTGTGTTGTTGTGACACATTTGTTACAAATGATTAAAGAACATGGTCCTAATAATGCTGCTATCTATAGTCCATAGCGTATATTTGGTGTATTTGTCCTACAAACCATCCTATTATTAACAACCTCTATTAGTATTGTATATTTGTTATAGTTCATGAGAGAACGTTCTCATATTTGTGCTAACTACTATATAAAACTTGTTACAAGCAGGTAATTGGATGAAGTCTAATTCGGATTCTACAAATATTTGAGCCCTCACTATGTGTCAGAAAATAAAGAAATTTCAGTAGCTAAGTAAACAAATATCCCTTCCTCTTCCAGAGCTTACTACCTTGTAGTGGAGATTTTAAAAATCAGAGCCCCAGTGTTTGTGTTGGATATGAATTTTAGTAACATATTTAAAGAGGACTATTAAGAAACATCCTTCTAATAATTTTTTTTTAGGTAGCTGATCGTCTGTTTTCATCATTTGGGCAAGATATATTGGATGCTCTCTACTGGACAGCAACAGAGCCTAAAGAAAGAAAAAGAGCCCATATTGGGGTGATTCCTCACTTTTTCATGGCTGTTCTTTATGTCTGTATCCTTTTAGACTTACCGGAATGTCCAGCAGTGAACACGTGCACATACACATACTGAAGATTAATGTGAAAGGATTTTAGAATGAAAGGATAGTGCTCATTTATACAGACTTTGCTTATATAGATTGATATAACTTTCTCAGGTTTATGTTGGAATTCTTTTTAATGTTGTCTTTAAATCTTTGCATTCTTTATTATAACCTTGGACTTAAAATGTTTAGAATTCATCTAGAAATAAAATATGAAATTGGTTGGGGAGGAATTTGGAGAGGTTTCCACCCCCCCCCCCCTTGGTTTAAAGGTTTTCTTTTAGAGAGTACATGCTCTACTATATAATGTGCACACATGTGTGTGTATATATCCATATGTATATATTTACACACACATACATTCCATATGAGCTTAGGGCTCATTTACAGGAATGTGTCATATGTCTTTTTCATTAATATTTCTAAAAGAGTGACACGAGAGAAATTTGGTTATACTTAGGAAGTTAAGGGTTTAGTGTAAAGGCTTCTGTGAGAGTAAAAGCTTGACCAGATACAATGTAATAAAAGTTACCATTCTGTATAAATCAACTCTTCCATGTGTTATAAAAATATAATTCTGCAGCTTGCAGATATCCTTCCTTAGAAATGATATATGAGAAAGAATGGTAACTATCAGACATTTTTTATTCTTACATTCCATATCTGTTGAACAACCAGGAAGGAAAATCACTTCCAGAATAATCTTAATTTGTGTTTTCCTTTTTAGAAGGCAACTTCTGTTTATTCAGAATATATATCTCTAAACCTCCTCTTTCAGTATTTAGATAATTTATTCCATTTATTTGACAAACTTTTTTTGAGGGCCTATATCACAAACACTTTGCCATGTGCTAGAGATATAGAAAGAATAAGGCAACCTTTATTCCAGAGGAACTCATGGTTTAAGTGAACAGATGCACAGAGTTTAAAATTTCTACTTTTGGGGGCTGGCTGTAGCCCAGTGGATAGGGTGCCGGTTCACCACATGGGAGGCCCTGGGTTCGGTTCCCGGGGACCTCTCCAAAGCTGGCAGACCGCCTTGAGAAGGGCAAGCCGCCGTGGGCAGGGAAAAAAAAAGCCGCCATGGGGAAGGCAAAGCCACCACAGGCAGGGCAAGTCACCTGCGAACAGAGCAGAGCTACCTGCGCAGTGACCTGACTTGGCGTGTCGCCACAACGGGGAGAGACAGAGCAGACACAGAAGAATGCAGAGAAATGGAACACAGCAAGAGCAAGCAGAAAAGGGGGAATATGTAACCAAAAAACAATTCTACTTTTGTTTGTTTCATATGGGTTGTATACATTTTTTCTGGTCAAATTTATATCAACTATAGCTAATAGGGAAATTATGAAGATAATAAAAGACATAATTTATTTTATATTATCTGTTAATATGAAAACAGACTTAAGTTTTTGCCTTAACATCATTTACTGATAGTTTTACATGCGATTCTTATAATGGTTCAAGCAACAACTCTCAATGTAGCATTTAACTCACACAACAAGTCACTGCTTACTATCATGATGTCGAATAATGTAAGTATGAGATATTATTTTACATTTTGGAGGTCACACGGGCACTTTGGTGGCGGTATTCTGATTGGGATAAAATTCTTTGTTCTATGTGTTAGTTATTCTCTGGGAAGAGTTAAATTTCATATGTAGCATATCCATTTTAAAACGGTTATAAAGATGATAATTCTGTTTACTATTTCAGTTTGTTGAAATTAAAGGAAGTGTCTTCAAGAAGTTTGAAAAGAATAATCTCTTTCAAATGTCAAATAGTGGTAGGTACAATTCAATTCTACTTGAAGCTCCATGCAGTTATTATTTTGCATTTCATTGTTAAACACTGTCACATTTCCTGTGGGTCACTCTTTTTTTTTTTTTTTTTACTTTAGTGGTGTTTTCTCTTTCTGTATCTTTACTAGACTTCCTTATTATCTTTGGTTATTGTAATCTCAGGATGTTTAAGATAATAAAAGTGATGAACATTTGTATAGCATCTTACCATACTTGCCAAATGTTTCTCATTAACCTTGAAATTTCACTGAAGCAGATGATATTATTCCATTTTATAGATGAAAGTAATTTGACTTCCCCAGCTATGAAATATAGATTATGACTATAAATTCCAGGTTGTCTCCATGTTCTGAGCTTTTTTAGTTATTCCTCATGGCCTAGTTTGTAATCCTAAAGAATGTAAAAGACAAAATTGTCTTGTCTTAACTTACGGTTATGAAAATCAGAGCAGCATCATATAGTGGTTCTCAAAGTTGGCCAGTGTAACCCTTTCAATTCCACAAAGTCAAGACTATTTTCATAAGAATACGAAGGCATTATTTGTCTTTTTCACCATGTTGACATTTGCAATGATGGTGGAAAAGCTATGGTGCCTTAACTGTCGCCTTAGCACAAATCAAGGCAGATATAAGAGAGGGAGGGACATCTGAAGGTGAGAGCATATCAGACAGGTGGAAACGGTGGTTGATGTTAGATAAAAGTACAGATAGTTCATCGTGAGAATCAGCTCTCACACTTCTTGGTCTCAGGGCCTGTTATACGCTTATAATAATTATTATTTAGTGAGAAGAGTGGTATAGTTTTACATTTTTGCAAGTCTTTCAATGCCTGGCTTAATAGACGTTAGTTGGATTCTCTTACTTGCTTCTGAATTCAGTCTTTTGTGGTATCATATACATCATGTAGCCTCTGGGAAACTCCACTGTGAATTCATGAGAGAATGTGAGTGGAGAAATCTAATAATGTCTTAACTGTTTTGAAAATACTTTTGGCCTCATGGATCCCCCTGAAAAGTTCTGGGGAATTTTCAGAGGTTCTTGGGCCACACTTTATAAACACCGCTGATCTGTAGTAATAAAAAGTAAGGCAGAGTATTTAGGCATAGATGCAAGTAATGGGAGTACATGGAGGTGTTTTCTGTTTTCTATTTTCTTGAATAAGAGAATGAAAATGAGGAAGTTTAAGGAGAGAAGAAAATGTGTGAAAATCTCTAGGACAATAGAATAAATAGACTAGAGCGGGATCAGCAAACTGCTGCCTATGGATTGAATGGGACATGGCAATATCCATTCATTTACACATTGTCTCTGGATGCCTTTATACTTCAACAACAGAGTGGAGTGGTAGCAGTAGAGACTGTGTGGCCCACAAAGCTGAAAATGTTTACTATATGGCCCTTTACAGAAAAAGCTTGCTGATCCCTGGACTAGGATAATGTGCTATTGTCAGACAGCACTTCAAGTTTGTAGCTGGTTGGAAACATTTATATCAAAAGTGTACTTTTGATATAAATGTGTCTGTGTGCTTTGCATTGGCCACATTCAGCCTCATGGAGAAGGAGAAAACATTTAACTAGGTTGGGGTTTTGCCAAGCAAGTTTTAAAGGGAGGCTATGGAATATAAACTTGGTAAGTAATGAAATGAGTCTTGAAAAAACTTAGGTAGGATCAGTGGATTGTGGATCCCAGTGGGACTCTGGAAAAAAGCTGGTAGTGGTCAGATGAGAGAGTGGGATGACTGAAATGGAGTTTAAGAAGGGGATGTAGTTATTGGTTAAAAATAAGGTCTAGGATATGGCTAGGGATAGAATAGAGGGCAAGAGCATTGGAGGGAGGGAGGTCAAGGATCTGAGAGGCACATTGTGGGAAGGCCAATGTGGACATTGAGATGCTTAAGGAATGTGTGTGCACGCAGGTGTATTTTATATATTATTATAATAACCTAGAAGTGTATGTTCCCATTGGTGCAGTAATTCCTTACATCTAGAAATCTAAGTCAATCGTGGATATTTACAAATACTTATCTATAAGAATATTACTTACAGTGTAATCAGCAATGGCAAAAATAATTGAAAATCCCTTCATTAAAAATATATTTGAAAATTTCTTTATTAAAACTAATAAAAATAATAATTTATAATAATGTTTAATGACATGGGAAAATGCTCATGATATATATATTTTTTCGAAGCCATGAAATGATGATTCATTATATTTTTCCACCATTAAAAAAAATTTTAGATGGGAACCAACAGTAGCTCAATTGGTAGAGCCCTAGTTTACCACATGGGAGGACCCAGATTTGGTTCCCGGGGCCGCCTCGAAAAGGCAAGCCGGCGCGAGCAGGCAAGCCACTGTGCGGTGAGCTGACTCCGTGGGATGCCGCAGCAGGGGGAGACAAGCAGACACAGAAGAACGCAAAAGCAAAATGAACACAGCGAGAAAAAGCAGCAAGGGGGTGTATATAAATAAATAAAAATAAATCTTAAAAAAAAAATTCTAGGGGTGAATATGATAGTAGCATGTTGTAACTTGTATCTAGTAAGCGATTTGGGATTTTTCCTAGTGTTTCTTAAAATATCCTAAGACCTCCTGAGCCTCTTTTAAATTTAATGATTGTAACTTTAATCTGTATCCAGTGATTCTCTGCATACTTCATAAAAATTATTTTGAAAATAAAATTCATAGCCCTAAAAGAAGAAAGACATGAAAAAACTCACACGCCCATTAGATTCATTTGCTTCATAAAATTGGGTGAGGATAAAGAGTAGGAGAAAGTTAAGCATTTTTTAAAAAATAACTTTGATATTAAAAAATATAGTGAAATTAAAAAAATATATATATATAGTAAAATAGTAAAATAATAGTAAAATAGTAAAATAATCTGAGAAGAATGCCATACAGACAACTAAACTGCAGACTCAAATCTGATGATGAATGTTTTCATAGAATATGTTCTCTTCTTGTAATGGAATTAAACTAGAAAAGCCCTAGTAGTTGGAAATTAAACAATTCACTCTAAATAACCCTGCATCAAAGAATAAATAACAAAGGAAATTAGGAAATAATTTGAACTAGATGGTAATAAAAGCACAACATATCAATATTTGTGGGATGTAGCTAATACAATTCTTAGAAGGAAATTTATAATTTTCAATGCTTTTATTAGAAGATAAGAAAGATTTAAAGTGAATGGTACAAGGTTTCACTTGAAAAACTTTTAAAAATAAGCAACTTAAACCCAAACTTAAGTAGAAAGAAAGAAATAGCAAAGATATAAACAATAGAGAAAACTTACAAAGCCAGTATTTGATTCTTTGAAATCAAGAAGTGAGAAAACAGATAATACCCATATCAGAAATTGGAGGAAATATTACCACAGATCTTACAAATTTATACAGTAAAAAGGTAATAATTACTACAGGGAGCAGGTGTAGCTCAGTGGTTGAGCACCTACTTCGCATGAGCAAGGTCCTAGGTTCAATCCCGGTACCTCCCTAAAAATATAAAAAAGATAATACTGCAATTTTATGGGCTTTATGTCAATAAGTTCAGCAATGTAGGTGAAATGGACAAATTCCTTGAAAAACACAACATGCTAAACTGACAAAAGAAGAAATGGAAAATATGAATATCACTATGTCTGTTATATAAATTGAATGTCATCAATAACCTTCCCCCTCTCCCAAATTCTTGGTCTCTATCAAATAATACTGGTCTTACTCAAAACTAAACAGTTCCCAACTCTTTTTATGAGTCTTGCATAACTTATACCAAAACCTAACAAAGACATTACAAGAAAAGAAATTATAGACCAGCAGCCCTCATGACATAAAAATCTTTAATAAGTGTTAGTAAATCAAATCCATCCTATATATGTGATAATACATTGTGACTAAATAAGGTTTATCTCAGGAATGGAAGTTTGGTTTAATATTCAAGAATCAATCAGTTTAATTCTACATATTAAATAAAGAGAAGAAAACTGTATCATCATATCCATAAATGCAAGTGATATACAAGAAAATATTTGACAAAATTCTATACCCATTCATGATTAAAAAACGATTAACAAATTAGAAGTAGAAGTGCTTCCTCATCCTGATATAGGGTATCTACAAAGCACCTTTAGTAATATGTAATGCAAAAATACTGAACGTCTTTCCCTTGGATGGAGAACAAGGGAAGATGTCTGCTCTCACCATTTCTAATCATTGTACTGAAAGTCTAACTAGTGTAGTAAGATAAAAGGAAAAAAATAGTCATAAAGATT
Source organism: Chaetophractus vellerosus (assembly GCA_004027955.1). Classification (NCBI taxonomy): domain Eukaryota; kingdom Metazoa; phylum Chordata; class Mammalia; order Cingulata; family Chlamyphoridae; genus Chaetophractus; species Chaetophractus vellerosus. Next base: position 13,337 of record PVKH010000548.1, read on the forward strand.
AGAGAGGAAAAAATAAAATTGCCTTAATTTGCAGACAATGTTGATTGTTTATGTAGAAAATCTTAAGGAATCTACAAAACTACTAGGACTACCAAGTGAATGCAAGATCACAGAATACAAGGTCATTATGCAAAAATCAACTATTTCTGTATACTAGCAGCAAAAAAGTAATATATATAATTTAATTTTTAAAACAGAACAGTTCCATGTACAATGATGTAAAAAACAAACAAATATAAAGATGCTTGGGAATAAATTTAACAAAAGATACACCTTTTAATTTCCTGGCTGCTAAAACAAATGCCATACAATGGGTTGGCTTAACAGCAGGAATTTATTGGCTTATGGTTTCAAAGGCATAGTTCCTCCTATGGTCAGTATCTTCTGGCTGGCTGGCAATCTTTGGGGTCCCTTGATTTTTCATCACATGACAATGTGCATGGCAACATTTCCTCCTTTCTTTCCTGGGCTCAGCTAACCTCCAGCTTCCAGCTATTCCCCTCGCTTTTTCCCTGTGGTCTTCCTTATAAGGCCTCCAGGAATAGACCCATCCTGATTCAGATGGGCATACCTTATCTAAAAATAAGGGCTTCAAAATGTCCTGTTTTCATTCCCACAGGAATGGATTAAGAACATGTTTTTCTGGGGTATGTATCTCCAAGTCACCACAGTATATGAGACTTTACATTGAAAACTAACAACAAGGCTGAGAGAAGTTAAAGAAAACCTAAATAAATTAGATATACCATGTTAATGGACTAGAAAACAATTGAGAATATATCAATTATCTCTAGATTTGTAGATTCAATCAAAGTCTGAACAGACTTTTTGATAAAAATTGACAAATTGATTCTGAAATCTATGAAAATTGGAAAAACAAGGGTAGACAAAATGATCTTGAAAATAAAGAACAAAGTAGTAGGATTCACTCTACCTGATTTCAAAATGAATAAAGCTACAGTAATCAAGATAGTTTGGTATTGGAATAAGAATAAGCAATTAGATCGATGTAACAAAAAAAAAATTGACATACACTTATATAGTCAATTAATTTGACAAAGTTGCCAAATTGATTTAATAGAAAAAGAAAAGACTTTTTTTTTCAAAGTATATAATCAGTGGCTATTAGTATAATCGCAGTGTTGTATACTCATCACCACAAAAGATTTTAGAAAATTTCATTACTCCAAAAAGAAAACCTGCACCACCCTTAGCAGTCACCTTTCAATCTCTCTGCCCTTCCCCAGCCTTACATAACCACTAATCTAATTTCATCTTTATAAATTGGTTTATATTTACATTTTATATAAATGGAATCATATAATATGTAGTACTTTGTGTCTGGGTTCTTTCACTTAGTGTAATATTTTTTTTGTCTTGTAGTATTAACTCCATGAGTTTACACAGTATATTTGGTTCATAATAGCAAAATCGTACAGTATTTGTCCTTTTGTGTCTGGCTTGCTTCACTCAACATAATGTCCTCCAGGTTCATGCATGTTGTCATATGCTTCACTACTTCATTTCTTCTTAAAGCTGCATAATATTCCATTGTGTGTATACATCACAGTTTATCCATTCATCAGTTGATGGACACATGAGTTGTTTCAAACTTTTGGCAATCGTGAATAATGCTGCTCTAAACATTGGTGTGCAGATGTCTGTTCGTGTCACTGCTCTCAGTTCTTCTGGGTGTATACCCGTAGTGGTATTGCCAGGTCAT
>PVKH010000548.1:15159-28107 GCA_004027955.1 Chaetophractus vellerosus
TCTCTCCACATCCTCTCCAACACTTGTAGTTCTCTGTCTTTTTAATAGTGGCAATTCTAATAGTAGTGGCGATATCTCATTGTAGCTTTGATTTGCAATTCCCAAGTTGCTAGTGATGCTGAATATTTTTTCATGTGGTTTTTTTTTTTTTTTTGCCATTTGTATTTCTTCTTTGAACAAATGTCTACTCGTGTCTTTTGCCCATTTTTAAATTAGGTCATTTGTCCTTTTTTGTTGTTGTGTTGTAACATCTCTTTCTATGTCATGGATATTAAACCCTTATCAGGTGATTTCCAAATATTTTCTCCCATTGAGTCAGCTGCCTTTTCACCCTTTTGGTCTTGGAGGTGCAGAAGTGTTTAATTTTGAGGAGGTCCCATTTATATATATATATATATATATATATATATATATATATATTTGCTGCTTGTGCTTTGGGTGTAAGGGCTAAGAAACTACCACCTACCACAAGGTCATTAAGATGTTTCCCTACATTTTCATCTAGTAGTTTTATGATCCTATCTTTTATATTTAGGTCTTCGATCCACTTTAAGTTGCTTCTTGTAAGAGAGTGAGATAGGGATCATATGTCCCCCCCTTGCTGTTTGTTCTTGCTGTGTTCATGGCTTTTGCGTTCTTCTGTGTCTGCTTGTCTCCCCCTGCTGTGGCATCCTGCCGAGTCAGCTCACCGCACGGCAGCTTGCCTGCTCGCAGCGGCTTGCCTTCTGGAGGAGGCCCCGGGAACCGAACCCGGGGCCTCTCATGTGGTAAACCAGGGCTCTACCAATTGAGCCACAGCTGGTTCCTCTCTTTCATTTTTTTGATCATGGATATCCAGTTCTCCCAGCACCATTTGTTGAAGAGACTGTTTTGTACCGTTTGCATGGCTTTGGTTGGTTTGTCAAAAAACCAGTTGGCCAAAGAGGTGAGGGTTTATTTCTGAATTCTCAGTTCTATTCTACTGATCGACATGTCTGTCTTTATGCCAATACCATGCTGTTTTGACCATTGTAACTTTGTAATATGTTTCAAGGTCAGGCAGTGAAAGTCATCCCACATCGCTCTACTTTTTTAGAATTCTTTTGGCTTTTCAGGTCCATTTACCCTTCCAAATAAATTTGGTAATTGCCTTTTCTATTTCTGTAAAGTAAGCTGTTGGAATTTTGATTGGTATTACCTTGAACCTTTAAATCAGTTTGGGTAGTACTGACATTTTCACAATATTTAATCTTCTAATCCATGAGCACAGGATGTCTTTCCATTTGTTTAGGTCTTCATTGATTTCTTTTAGTATTGTTTTGTAGTTTTCTGCATATGGGTCTGAACTTCTTTGATTAAATTGATTCCTAGGTATTTGTGTCTTTTTGTTGCTATTGTAAATGGAATTTTCCCTTGATTTCCTCCTCAGACTGTTCAATACTAGTGTAGAGAAACATTGCTGATTTTTGTGTTTTGATCTTGTATCCTGTCACTTTGCTGAACTTGTTTATTAGCTCAAGTAGCTTTGTCATAGACATAGACATTTCTGAATTTTCTTAATATAGGATCATGTCAATCATGAATAGTGATAGTTTTACTACTTCCTTTCCTATTTGGATGCCTGTATTAGTCAGCCAAAGGGGTGCCTTTGCAAATTAGCAATGATCAGCTGGTTTTTACAAAGGGTATTTATTTGGAGTAGTCCACAGTTACCAGGCCATAAAGCATAAGTTTCTTCCCTCACCAAGGTCCATTGCCACGTGTTGGAGCAAGACAGCTGCCAACGTTTACCAGGGTTCAGGCTTCTAGGGTTCCTCTCTTCCTGGGGCTGTGTTTCTCTCCAGGCTTAGCTCCTCCGCTTGCTCTACAAGGTCAGCTATAGACTGTCAGACAACGGCTCACTTCTCTTCTCCTGGGGTATTCTCTCCAACATCGGAACTGCTTCTCAAATCTGCTCCCTCTGTCTTTTGCCTTGCCTTTTATACTTGAGACCACACCCACTGAGTAAAAGGGCTCAACGCCCTACTGACGTGGCCCAGTCAATGCCCTAATCATAACCCAATCATGCCCAAATTAACAGATCCGTTTACAAGCATGATTCAGTATTGATTTTTGGAATTCATAATTACATCAAACGGCTACAATGCCCTTTTATTTATTTATTTTTCTTGTCTAATTGCTCTAGTTAGAACTTCTGGCACAATGTTGAATAACAGTGGTGAGAGTGGGGGTCCTTGTCTTATTCCTGATCTTAGGGGGAAAGCTTTCAATCTCTCCCCATTGAGTATGATGTTGGTTGTGGTTTTTCATATATGCCCTTTATCATACTGAGGAATTTTCCTTCTATTCCTGTCTTTCAAAGTTTTTTTATCAAGAAAGGATGCTGGATTTTGTCAGATGCCTTTTCTGCATTGCTCAAGAAGATCATGTGGGTTTTTTTCCTTCAGTTTGTTAATGTGGAGTCTTACATGGTTTGATTTTCTTATGTTGAACCAGCCTTGCATACCAGGAATAAATCCCACCTGGTCGTGGTATGTCAGTCTTTTGATATGCTGTTGTTTTCTATTTGCAAGAATTTTGTTGAGAATTTTTGCATATATGTTCATTAGATTGGTCTGTAATTTTCTTATCTTGTAGTGTCTTTATCTGGCTTTGATATTAGGGTGATGTTGGCTTCGTAAAATGTGTTGTGTAATTTTCCCTTCTCTTCAGTTTTTTGGAAGAGTTTAAACAGAATTGGTATTCTTTTCGAAATGCTTGGTAGAATTCACCTGTGAGGACATCTGGTCTTGGACTTTTCTTTTCTGAGAGATTTTTGATGACTGATTCAACCTCTTTAAATGTGATTGGCTTGTTAAATTCTTGTATTTCTTGTGGCATCAGTGTAGGTCGTTTGTGCATTTCTAGGAATTTGTCCATTTCATCTAGGTTGTCTAGTTTGTTGACATACAGTTTCTCATAATATCCTCTTATAATCCTTTCTATTTCTGTTGGGTCAGTCGTAACTTCCTGCCTTTCATTTCTGATTTATTTGCATCTTCTCTCTTTTTTTTCTTTGCTAGTCTAGCTAGGTTTTGTCAATTTTATTGATCTTCTCAAAGAGCCAGCTTTTGGCTTTGTTGAATTTCTCTATTGATTTTTTGTTCTCAATGTCATTTATTTCTGCTCTAATCTTTATTATTTCTTTTCTTCTACTTGCTTTGGGAATGATGTGCTGTTCTTTTTCTAGTTCCTCCAGTTGTCCTGTTAGATCTTTGATTTTAGCTTTTTCTTCTTTTTTAATATAGGCATTTTAGGGCTATAAATTTCCCTCTCAGCACTGCCTTTGCTGTGTCCCTAAGTTTTGATAAGTTATATTTTCATTTGTCTCAATATATCTACTAATTTCACTTAAAATTTCTTCTTTGACCCACTGATTATTTAGGAGAGTGTTGTTCACCCTCCAAACATTTGTGATTTTACCTCTTTCCCGTCTATTGTTGATTTTCAGTTTTATTCACTTATGATCAGAGAAAGTGCTTTATACTCATTGAGACCTATCTTGTGAACTATCATATGTACTATCCTGGAGAAAAATCTATTAGCACCTGAAAAATATATATAACACACTGAGTTTGGGTGCAGCATTCTGTATGTTTGTTAGATCTGGCTCATTTATCATATTGTTCAAGTTCTCCCTTTATTTGTTTATCTTTTGTCTAGTTCTGTCTAATGGTGTGAGTGGTGTGTTGAAGTCTCCAACTATTATTGTCAAGATGTCTATTTCTGCCTTCAGTTTTGCCAGAGTTTACCTCATATATTTTGGGCCACCTTGGTTAGGTGCGTAGATATTTATGGTGGATTGTCCCTTTTATTAATATATAATAGCCTGCTGTATCTCTTATAACTTTCTTTGTAATTTAAGTCTGTTTTGTCCAATATTAGTTTAGCTGCCCCTACTCTTTTGTGATTACTATTTGAGTGCAGTATCTTTTTCCAATCTTTCATTTTCAGCCAGTTTGTATCCCTGGGTCTAAGCTGAGTCTCTTGTAGGCAGCATATGGATGGATCATGTTTTTTATCCATTCTGTCAGCCTATATCTTTTATTTCTTTAGGAGGTACCATAGGTTGAATCCAGGACCTCGTACGTGGGAATCAGCTCCCCATAGAGAGTTGGATTTTTTGTTTGTTTGTTTTTGTTTTAGGAGGTACCACAGATCAAACCCGGGACCTTGTACATGGGAAGAAGGTACTCAACCATTTGAGCTACATCTACCTCCCCAGCCTATGTATTTTGATTGGGGAGTTTAATCCATTTACATTCAATGATATTACTCTAAATGTATTATTTACTTCCACCATTTTATTCTTTTGTTTTCATATGTCATAAATTATTTTCATCTGTCTTTACTTTTTTGGTTGTCTGTTCTGCTATTCTTTCTTCTATACTCTCCTCCAACCCTTTCTGTTCTGTTTTCTTTTAGGTTCTAAGTCTCCCTTTAAAGTTTCCTGCAAGGGTGGATTCTTTTTTTATGAACTCTCTTAGGTTCTGTTCATTTGTGAATATTTTAAACTCACCTTCCTATTTGAAGGACAATTTTCCTGGAGAAAGAGTTCTTGGCTGGCAGTTTTTCTCTTTCAGTATCCCAATTGTATCATACCACTGTCTTCTTGCCTGCATGGTTTCTGATGAGAAATCTGTACTATGTCTTACTGAGCACCCCTTGTATGTGTTGACTTGCTTCTCCCTTGCTGCTCTCAGAATTTTCTCTTGATCTTTGACGTTTAACATTTGAGTAGTATGTTCTTAGAGTAGGTCTATTGGATTTATTCTAATTGGGGTACGCTGCACTTCTTGGACATGTAAGTTCATTTCTTTCCTGAGAGTTGGGAAATTTTCAGCCATTATTCCCTCAAAAACTCTTTCTCCCCCTTTTCCCTTCTCTTCCCCTTCTATAACTCCCATGATAGGTAGTTTGTTTTGTTTCGCCTGATCATTCAACTCCCTGATCCCTTGCTCAGTTTTTTCCATTCTTTTTTCTCTCTGTTCTTTTCTCTCTTCAGTTTCAACTGTTCTGTCTTCTGTATCACTTTTTCTTTCTTCTTTCGTTTCAAGTCTGCTGTTGTATTCCTCTAATGTGTTTTTGCTCTCACCTATCATGTCTTTCATTCCCATGAGCTTTTTTACTTTTCTGTTCAGGCTTTCAAATTCTTTCTGCTAGCTCAGTGTCTTCTTGATGTCCGTTGTCATATTGTCTTTTAAGTCTTGGTTTAGGAAAGGTGCATGCATCTTGGTGATTAGTTGCCTCAAATCCTGTGTCTCATCAGGGCTTTGCTATATATCGTTTGCTTGGGCCATTTTTTCTATTTTCTTAGACTGGCTTGTAATTTTTTTATTATTATTATATGTCCCTCCCCCCCTTCCTGCTTGTTTTTGCTGTGTTGATTTTTGCATTCTTCTGTGTCTGCTTGTCTCCCCCCACCCCGTTGCAGCGACCCGCCGAGTCAGCTCACCGCACAGCGGCCTTGCCTGCTTGCGGGCGACTTGTCCTGCCTGCGGTGGCTTTGCCCTGCCATGGCGGCTTGCCTTCTCAAGGCAGTCTGCCCGCTTAAGGAGGCCCCGGGAACTGAACCCGGGGCCTCCCATGTGGTAAATCGGTGCCCTACCAATTGCGCTACAGCCGGCCCCCTGGCTTGTAATTTTTTGCTGATGCCTGGGCATCTGATTTTTGTGGTAAGTTTACTCTGATGCTCCATTTCTCTCTCTTTTGTAGGGATTTAGTGGCAGGAGGCTGTGTGTTACTGGTGTTTTTTGAGTCTGGTTTTAACCTGATCTGGGTCTTTTGGATTGTACATATTAGTTTCTCAAATCTGGGCCCTCGACCCAATAAGGCCTTGGGGAGGGAAGCTATAAAGGCTGGAAAAAGCCTCTCTTATTTACTTTTAATATCCTCACATGCACGTCCTTGTTCCGCCAGAAGATAGTGCTCTTTGGCAGCCTTCTCAGTTCAAAGGCTGGTTGGAGTGTGTTTCCTGCAGCATGGACTGGATCAACATAATAGAGGATCCTGCATGGACTCGTAAGAGCCTCGCAATTCAAACTTTCTTAGAGGCAGTTCTCCAGTCATTGCTGGCAGGCCCCTTTTTTTTCTGGGTAGGGGATAATTCCTCTCCCCTCTGCGTCTTCAACAACCAGTCCCAGTTAGTGGAGAGGGAGATTGAGAGGGGTGGATCTCTTTAGATCCTTGTCAGCTCCCAAGACAAACAATGGCATGGCTCTACCTAGCCTGGAAGGGGTCATGGGACACAGCAGACCAAATTTGTGGGTCAAAAGCTGAGTCAGCTTTAGTCTGTGTCCCTCTGTCTCCCCTTTGCTGGGGAGGTAGATCCCTGGAGCCCCCTTTGTCTGTAGCTCCCAGCACCCAAGGCCTGAGAATTCAGAAATGTCTGTGTAGTGTGGGAGGGTACTAGCACTTGCAGCTGCAGCTTTTACTCCCAGTTTTGCCGTCACAATTCTTTTCCTTTGCCCATTTCTCTTCTGGGTGGTGTCCAGCCTCCCCCTGGTATCCTAAACCCTAGACAGTTGTTTTCAGGCTGTTTCTGCCTGTCCTCTAGCTATTTTTCTGGGAGAGAAAAGAGGCCCATGTCTTTCTAGTCTGCCATCTTCCCAGAAGTCTGGGTGGGAAGGGAGTTTTAAAAGAGCTTGCTACAGAGACTGAAATGCTGAAAGTATGGGGTCAGAGAGTCAGAAAAGTCTTTTAATAAATTATACTGGAACATCTGGATAAATGTATATATTTTTTAGAAGGTACCAGGGATTGAAGCTGGGACCTTGTACATGCAAAGCTGGCACTCAACCACTGAGCTACACCTGCTCCCTGGATAAAGATTTTAAAAAGAAGAATTTTGATCCCCACCTCCCCCCAAAATTGATTCAAAATGGTAGCCCTAAGCTTAAATGGTAAAACTATAAAACTTCTAAAACAAAAATAAAATATATTCACGCTCTTGGTATAGGCATATATTTTGGAGAAGGCACAAAAAGCACTAAGCATGAAAGAAAATAAAGAAGTTGGGCTTCAAAATTAAAATCTTGCACTCATCAAAAAAAAAAAAAAAAGACCGTCATTTAGAAAAATGGGAAGTGATTAAACTGTTTTTCATTTTAATTAGGGAGTTGTTGATACAGGTTAAACATATGTAAAAACTCAGTGAATCATGCACCTAAGTAATCTAACATACAGTAAGCATTTCACTGTATGTTAATTTTATCTCAATATTAAAAAAGAAAACTCATGGCATATGAGTATAGTAAAACAAAGTGATGTTTAGAGTTATAGGTTTGCCAACTAGACAAAGTACAAAAAGAACAAGTGAAAAACTTTAACAATAAAAAGTTTACAACTCTATAGGGCATTGTTTTTGCTCGTTGTCTGCTTATTTCTTTAGGAGGCACTGGACCAAACCCAGGACCTTTCATGTGGGAGACGGGCACTCAGCTGCTTGAGCCACATCTGCTCCCCCCTTTTCTTTCTTTTATAAATTCAGGTCCCCCACATTACAGCCTCCTAGTTTAGAAATAGTAGGGGTTCAGTATTTACATTTTAAGAAAACTCTGGAAACATTTGTCATACTGATCAGTTAATGGATCTCAGCTCACAAAAAATTTAGGTTATTTGGCAGTAGTTAGTAATCAACATCCAAAAAAAATTCCTTTTTTTTAAATACTTTTCGATGTTACAATTCAGGGTGATCTGAACATTGTCTACTACCCACTTCTGTCTCTCCTTAGGTTTTAGAAGAATATGAAATTAACTTTACCCTAAGGTAGCTTTTCAAACCTATACCCATGAAAAGAAAACAAAACTCAATCCTAGGCAATCTTGCTAATGCCTATGATTGTCAGATAGTAAACGTCTAGAGAAAGGCTCCTAGAAAGCTGTTGTTTGCTTGGTGATGAGTTCCTTGCCTCCTTTACACTCATTAGAGCTGCAAAGTCAGAGCCCATCCCTAGTTCTCACACAGCCCTTTTTTCCCTCTGAAGTCCAGCTGCCAAATACATAGTGTCAACTTCAGTCTCTTGTGCTGGCTTAATGTTGGGCTGAGTTTGGATATTTTAGAGTTAACTTTGTCCTTTTCAGATTTTTAGCTGACTGTACATTTTCTTTAGAGGAATTGCCTAAAGGGATATGAAATAGTTTCATTAGTAAAACCATACTTTTAAGAGTTATCCTTTTCCACATCATTTTTTTTTTCAAAACTTTTTTTTTTAATTACATATCCCTCCCCTTTTCTGCTTGCTCTTGCTGTGTGTTCATTTCTTGTGTTCTTCTATGTCTGCTTTGTCTCCCCCCGCTGCGGCGACGCACCAAGTTAGCTCACTGCGCAGGTGGCTTGGCCCGCTTGTGGGCGGGTCTGCTTCTGTTCCCAGGCGGCTTTTTTGCTCCGTTCGCGGGTGGCTTTGCTCTGCTTGCAGGCGGCTTTGCTCCGTTCGCAGGCGGCACGCCCTGCCCATGGTGGCTTTTTGCCCTGACCGTGATGGCTTTTTGCCCTGCCCACGGAGGCTCTGCCCGCCTATGGCGGCTTTTGCCTTCTCAGGCAGTCTGCCTGCTCGGAGAGGTCCCCAGGAACCGAATCCGGGGCCTCCCAGTTGGTGTACCAGCGCCCTATCCACTGGGCTATACAGCCGGCCCTCTCTACATCATTTTAATGTAAGCACGTTGAATGATGTGGAGTTGAATACTCAACTGGCACTTACTGATAGGCATTGAGATGACAATGTTTTCATTATTTTTACCCATAGATACTATGAACTCTGCATTCAGAAAGAGCCTTGAGGAGTTATGCTGCTCTGAAATAAGGTTCTAGCTCACCATGACTCTGTTTAATACTCTTAACATTAGCCTGTGTAACTGTATTAAATTTAATAGCTCTTGGGAATAAATATCACTCATTTCACAATTGAAATGTGACTATAAATATAATAAGTTAACGAATATCCCTATTAGTGGTAAAGCAGGGGAAAGGAATATAATCTAAAGATCAGAAAGATTTTAAAAGCATTAATCACCATTGTTTTTTGGCTACTTAATAGAGGTTAGAGAAAGCGTTCCCATTTTGGTAGTAGTTTTAATTTTTAATTAATGTAAGAGTTAATCCCAGTCAACACCCTGACTGTTCTGAAGATGAGGTATGAGTTAAATACTTTGTTGACTGCATTATTAATCAAGTATATGTAATAGGTTATTAGTATTAGTTATTCTCATTACAATCAAATTTCCATTTCCTTATGTAAGATTTTATTTTATTGTGGAGAAACTTTTTAAAAATTTGGATATACATTAGACAAGCTTAAATTTTAAAAATCAAATTTCGGCTTCAAAAATTCTCTGTAAAACGTTTCAATGTAAAAAAAATCAAATTGTGAAAGCATAAGACTAAAACATGGTGTTTTCTAAACAGCCTCATTTTTATAATTACATTGATAAATGAGCGATTGGAATAAAAGTATATTTATTTTCTAAGGTGTTAGGTTTCTTTTAATCTTCAGACTCACCAGCCTTCACATTCTTCATATTTTAAAATTGCAATCACCTACCAGAATATAACTTTTTATTACTCTCTACAGTATTTTAAAAGTCTGCTTTTAAAAAGTATTTATTTTACTTTAAATGTCCTTCTAGTTACATGGAGTTTTTCCTTTTATCGATATGCTTAGAATTGAAATGATTACAGGTTTTCTCTATGCTGGAAACTACCATGGATCCAAAACTCTGGGTGATTCTGTACTCAGATATGATTAAACATTGCTTTTGGTTTTCTTTTATCAATAAGAGTTCATAAAAGTTATTTTGGCTTATTTCAGATAACATTTTAAATTTCTCAAGGTAGTTTCTTTCCAGATAATTCTGTAATGAACCAAATCAGTATTACATATCCATACTTAATGGAAGGGTTAGAAGCATGTACGTGTCTTCATTAAATTTGCTTAAGGAAATTAGAAATCCAGGGGATTTAGCACACATTTAGATGCAGCTTTGTGAATAATTGTTACAATTCCAATTAATTAATTTCCATGATTAATTGTATGTAAATAACAAAAAATACATGTTGTTTCCAATTTTGATGGAAAGTATTCTGGGACATACTTTTCCTAGCGTCCTTTAATTGCTAACCCCTTTTGAAATCACAAAAAAAAATTGAATGTGTGATCTAGGACTGAACAAAACATGTGTCCTTGAAAACTCCATATGTACCTCCTTATTTTGGTATGCCCTTCAAGTGAACATATCAGCCCTTCTCACTCTTGAGACTCACTGTATTATGAGTTTATACCCAGAAACATGGTATTTCATAAGAAATAACTGTAGATTCATAAATAGAACAGCGATTTGTGCCCACTGGACTTTGAGGGGAAAAAAGGTACAGACACATCACAAATAAGGATCAGGAGCAGATCTATCCTGGAAAAGAGGGTGGCAGCTACTGACTGGTAGAGCTTAGGGATTTAGGGAAGACAGCAATGGAAAATGCCATTGACCTATAGAGACCAAAGTTTGTGCTATAGAATAAAATCCAAATGATTTTGCTACAAAGGGAAAAGTAGAAGTAAGGAAAAAGGAGCCACAGAGGACTTCAAGAGGAAATTGAAATTTGTCATCCTGCTGCAGAGGGCTCTAGGAGGTACCACAGTTGGTTGGTGTAGGTGAGGCCTGGAATTACTGTGATAGGAGAGTATTAGGGAAATTGACTGCAGAATGTATACAAGTTTTTGTGATGGGTTGCTGTATGATTGGTTGTTCCTAGCTACAGTCCCTACCATTGTATGGACAGACACACAGACACGTGCACACACAGGCTAAACTTATTTCATTCCATTTCTTGATGATATACTATCATAGACTGTGAAAAAGTTACCGCTTAAAAAGTGAAATGTAAACTCAGTTTGTTTTTGTTTTTAATTAATTCAGTCTAGGTTATAGCTCAGAGTATGTAGTTATTAACTTATGGTATATATTATTTTGAAACCTAACTTATGAGGTTTTTTTTTCCCTAAGTTATACATATAGTCTTAGAAATGTTATTGTAATACCAGTACTCTTCTTAGATAAAGGATTCATCAAGTCAATACTTATGTATTTACTATTGACCAGACTGTAACTAGTCTAGATGCAGAGGTTTTATATTACCCAGAGTCTTGTACTTTACTCTCTGCTTCTTTTTTTTTTCTTCTATAAAATGAAAAGTTGTCATATTTCTCCAGGGGAAATTAGAAGAATCTGTTGACCCAATCCGAACACACTGATGGTTTGAATATTTTTGGAAGTTTGTAGGAAACTAGAATTTCTGTACTAGAATTATGTTGACCAAAGAAATAAGTGGCTTGCCAGTGTAGCATATCCTATATGTATGATGGTATATTTACTTTATAGACATTTTATACATAGTATAATAATTCCATTATCTTAGACTAAAAGAAAGAATTATGAAGGCACTATGGTATTTTTTTTTTCAGATATTAAGGAACGATTCACAAATTATGTGCTTTTGCTAATAGTGTGTCTAAGAAACATGGAACAATTTTCTTGGAATCCAGGTAACTAACTCTTAAGAAAATACAATGTCTTGTAATTTTACTCTTAAACCAAAAATCATTCTTTCATAAGGAATAAAATGAATATTGCTGAGAACTTCAAAAGACTTTGCTGTTCCTGAATATTTGAAATACCTGTTGGAATAGAATGCCTTGAGTGTATTCTTGGCGGCATGGTGGGATACCTTCTCATGTGAAATAGTCTTTGGCATATCATTTCCCATAAACCTCAGTTTCTCTAGAGCTGGGTGCTCGGTGGTGAGAGTACCCTGCTGAGCACTACAGCTTCTAAGCCTCACTTGTGGTCATTGGTGGGTTTTTTGTTTTATTGTTTTGTTTTGTTTATTTTAACTGTAGAGTGATGTGGTTTTCTACACTTGGGTCTTTTCATTTTAGGGGTTGACCAGATGAGCCTTTGCTCTTTCCTGACAGATTTGTCTTCTCACTAATGAGCATATTCACTGCTCATTAGTTAACATTTTTAAATAAGGATAAATGAAGATAATATAAAACAGTTAGTTTTGTTACGTACATGCATCTTTAAATCAAGACTTGCAAGAGAAGACTTAATTTTCTGCTGACAGAAGGTTTGGGCGATTCCATGAGTTTTCATCATCCATTCAATTAGCAGACATTCACTGAGTGTATACAATGTGCTAGGCGCAAGGCTAGCCACTGTGGAAAATGCAAAAAGTGCTGAGACCATTGACGGACTCACAGAATAAAAGGGCAGTAGACAGGTAGCTCTCATGCAGTTTGCTAAATACAGCAGTGAAGTAGGTGGGAAATGATCACTGCCTTGCCAAGTATCACAAGGAATTTTGAAGGTTCTAACATTTCTGTACAACCTCTTTTTAAGAGTTGAAATTATGTTTTGCATTTCATTTATTGCCCCCTGTACCATGCATGTTACAGGCATTTAATAACTTCTTGTTAATTTTTTTGGGTTCATTGCTGGTGTTCAGGTGCTTGTAAAGAATCAGAAACAAATATAAAATGAGATGTATGAACTTGGAAATATATTTCCAGAACTTATTTTTTTTATAGAAACAAAAAGATCAAGTAATGTTTCTTACAGTAGCTTAAATTCTAATCTCAGTAGAATCAAAGAGTACCTAACTTGTGGTGGACAAAACCCTCCCTTCTCACACATATTTAGGTTCTTTGTATACCTGGATTCTTTTGATGAATGGTGGTATATTTGTTTGTTTGTTACTGAGTGTGTCTGTGTGGGTGGAGCCCACCTGGGACCAGCAATCCCAAAGCCAGGGTTGTTATATCAAAGGGCAAATCATCTATAAGCCTCCAGATAAGTAGATTTTTGAAGTCATATTCTCATTTGTACTGGATATGCTATGACTTTCAACAAACTTTATCTCCTTTGCACTACTGTGGC